>LOJH01065591.1:0-10447 GCA_001685095.1 Ellobius talpinus | reverse complement strand
AGAGGCTAGAGCTAATGGGCCAGGCAGTGTTTAAATGAGTACAATTTGTGTGTTATTTTGGGGTATAAGCTAGCCATGTGGGAGCTGGGGGGGACGAAAAGCAGGCCGGCTCCCCTTTCACTACAGTCCTATTAATCTAGGTGTTCTTTAATGTGCCCCTTTGTTGATTGCAAGCTTGCCCGTGAGGGTTGGGGCCAGGTCTCTTGCTACACTGCCCCGTGAGAGGCAGTGCCAGCTTTTTCAGGGCCAGTGAAGGGCGGGACTGGCCCAACATGGTCCTCCGATTTCATTATGCATGGTTCCTATGGCCCTCTGTGGTGTTGTGGCCTCAAACATCAACACAGACCCCAGCTGTAGCAGGAACACCCACCCAGACACAGCCCTCAGCAGCATCTTGAGCCTGGACGACATCCTGGCTCCAGGTGGGAGCACAGACCACTCGGATCAGGATGGCACTGGTGGCTGTGCCACTCCTGGATACCAACAAGGCCACAAGTTACGGCCCCAATGCTGGGCTCCTGTGTGACCTTTGGTGGCAACACGGGCCTTGGAATTCAACGTAGACCCTGACTGAGTAGGCCCGTGGACCCAGACATGGTCCTCTGCAGCAAATGGGTCTGGATGTCACCATTGCCCCAGGTGGCAGTGCGGGCCACTCAGCTCGGCATGGCCCCAGCAGCAGTGTGGTCCTCGGACACTAACATGGCCCTAGGCCTCGGGCTTTCGTATGGCTTTCAATGATAACAGAAGCCTCGGATATCAACACAGACCCTGTCCATGGACCCAAACGTGACACGCAGTTGCAGCTCTTACCCAGACATCAACATGGCATTGGGTATGTGCTACTCAGATTTGAATAGCCCAGATATAGCATAGCCCTTGGGTACCAGGGTGACTGATCAGACTCTGGGGCAACCACATAGCCTTTGGTTGCAACAGGAGCCATGGGCATCAGCTCAGACCCTGGCTGTGGTAGGACCATGGTCCTTGGCGTCAGCCCAGGCCCGGATGTCACCACGGCCTCCAGTGGCAAGCATGCCTACCCCATCAGCCATCTCATCTCCTTCTCTTTTTTCTGTTCCTCTTTGACTATTGAAAATAAGGGATGCAGTTGGTGGGTGACGCCTACAAGATTAGCAACTAGAAATTTCTGTCACTGGTATAAACTGAAGAGCTACGCAGAAAATGAAATGACAGCTCTTTTTATGCAATTCTTCACTACGTAGTCCAACCTGAGCTTGTAATCCTCCTACCACAGCCTCCCAAGTGCTGGGATTAGAGACATGTATCAGCATGCCCAGCCTAAATTTTAAGTTAACATATTCATAATGTAAACTTCAAAATTTTACTTTAAAATTTGTCATTCATTTCATTTAAAATTTCAATATATTTAAATTATTTTGAGAATAACCTATTTTGATAGTATCTGATAACAATTTGTATTTGTATTAAATTTATTGTTTACATTTTACAAATTGATAATTTACCTGATATGCCTTTTATGTAAAATATATTAAATATGTTGCTTTGGTGATTTATATGTTAGTTATAAGATTCGTGCTATAGAAAATGAACATTGTGTTGCTAATTTAAAACACTAGCATCACTGTGTGTGACACCAGATCACCCGTGGTCCCAACACAAGGGAGGCCAAAGCAGAAAGATTGCAAGTTTGAGGCCAGCTTGGGCTCCAGAGAAAGATATTATCTCAAAACAAACCAATGAATAAACAAAGCCTTCTTCTCCTCATGCACTGAGCACATGCTCCAGTATGATTCAGAATGCACAAAGAAAATTTGGGAAAATGAAATAAAGATTCAAATCATAAGATCAAGACACAGAAAAGGTATAAATTTGTAAGATTTTCTGTCCAATCATGATTGAGGAACTAGTATCAGACTTGTACTCTGGGCACAAATAAATATAAAATCGAACAAAATATTCAGACGCACTGTTTCAGGTGATGAACTGACTCTTGCGTGGTAGCACCGTCGTCCTCAGAACAAGAACTGGGTCCTCTCAGAAAGGAACAAACCTGATGCAGTTCTGCTCAGGTGGGTGCTGGCCACCCATCGGTCAGCCTGGGTCCTCAAGGTCCTGGCTGGCAGGAAGACAAGCATGGACCCGGCTCTGCACTTTGTGGTGCAGGCAGGGGGATCCCGTTATGATAAACAAATATGTTTTAAAAATATATTTAAAAATAGAGAGAAGCAGAATGGTTCATGTGCTGTGAAAAAAGAACATGTTCCTTGAACCTGGCAGCTTATAACTTCAGAGAGAAATTGCCAACTGATCCTTTGGAAGACTACAAGAAGTTAGCTTCCACCAACAGCCATTCAAGGAAAGGGGAGTCTGTCTTTTCTTCATCTTCTATTTTTCACAGTATCAGCAGATGCTTAAGGGTCATTTAGCACACACCAAACACCAAGTTCAGGAGGTACTGTTGCAGCAGAAAAAATAGTCATTTTAATTAACATTATTTTTATGTTTCTAGGGAGCTGGTTGTTGTGGCAGGCCAAAGTTTGTCTTTTTGGTCATGAGCCTAGCCTTTAATAGCTGAACCATCTCTCCAGCCCAGGATCAGGAGTTTGAAGCTACTCAGGGTGAAACTGATCCCCTGTGTCAAGGGAAAAGGCCTCTGAAATACTTGTTAGTATTTCAAAGGAACACTGCCTGTAGCTTCTTTGGGCTTCCATCTCCTGACTGATTTTAGTGGCAATGGCTACAGTTTTAGCAAAACTTTGTGGGTGGAGTTTATGTTCAGGGTTCATGTATTTTGATTCATCTTATGACTTCCTGGATTAGGAAATATCCTATTAAAAAGAATTTGGGAGGCTGGAGAGATGGCTTAGCAGTTACAAGCATGTGTTGCTCTTGCCGAGAGTTTGGTTCTTAGCACCTACATGGTGGCTCATAACCACCTGTATTTCTAGTTCCTGAATCTGTGATGCCCTCTTCTGATTGCTAAGGGCACCAGACACACATGTGGGGCACACACATACATACAGGGGAAGCATTTACACACTCAAAATCACTAAAAATAATCCTGATTTTAAAATAGGTTTTGTCTGTTTTGAGACAGTCTCACGCTGTAGTTTATAGACTGGTACCAAACTCCCTATGGATGACCTTCAATTTCCCATCTTCCTACTCCATGGCCCAAGTACTAAGATTACAAGCATGTACCACCAGTTTATACTGACCTGGGATTTGAACCCAGGGTCTTGTGCACACTAGGTAAGCACCCTACCAACTGAGCTACCAACCCTGATCAACTAAAAATATTCGATTATGTGCTGATGACTGTAATCTGAGTGCATGAGACCCTGTCTCAAAAAAAAACCCTAGAGGATCAGAAAAGTCACTAGATAGGTGAGTTTCAGTTTAGAATATGATATAACCTCACAGCTGGGAGGGACATTTCCCTTGGTCTGAATGATGGAGTGGCAGCCGTGTGCCTCCTGAATCTTGGTTCACCTACTGCTTCTACTTCCTTAAGATGCTACAGTGGCCCTTATCACGATGTTGCCCGTTGCCCCCTCTGAATGGATGCCAGCCAGGTCTACACAGTGTGTGCCCTTATTCTATTCAGCTGCCTGCCCCTCTCTGGCCTCCTCCCTCATCAATACCTGACTCTCAGGCCCTACGGCTGGTCCCATTTAGATCTTTGGTTCCTCCATCAGGAGCACTTTGACCCCGAGTTTCACATGTCTTGCTTTCACCCATTTCAGAACTGTACTCTTACCTGAAAGTCCTATATAAAAACTTGCTCTTCCCTTTACATTTATAGAAATGGTATTGAGATAATTGTGGTACAAACAACACAAACAGATCCCTTGGACCCTCCACCAATTCCCCATGGGAACATTTTATAAGACCATAGCAAAACATCACGAGGAGGATGTTGACATAACTTTCCCAATTTAGTCTTTAGGTTACAGCTTTTTCTTACAGTCCTCTATGTGCATATTTGGGGTATGCCGTGTGCCTGGGATGCAGGCTCTTGTTGAACAGCCCTTGGTTTTGTTCACAGCCTTGTTTTGGCCTTGGGTTGCCACAGCAAGCATCACATAGTCGTTAATGTTTACCAGAGGGGGAATGAGTGGCCGCCCTACCCTGGACTTGAGTGAGGGGTGGGTGCAATGCTGTAGAAATCTGGCCTGCCCATCATTCTGTGCCATGATGCTGGTCATCTAAAAGGAAAGGAGTGAGACTTTGGGCCATGAAATGCTGCTTCAGTTGTAGGTTCTGTTGGCATTGAGTGTCACCTCTGAAGCACTGTGGACTCTCAGCTCTGCCCAGAAAAGTCTAGCAAGCTTTTGCTTTTCTGCCCCTTTCTGGGCCTTTGGCAATTAGAGATTGGATAAGCAGATAAACATCCGAAATCTTGAAAAAAATCTTCATTTTCAGTTTTATGTAAGCATTATATCTGAGAGAAACAAATCAGAACAAGGTACTTGACCTGAGAGAGACGACCTGATGGCACCGTGAAGCCAGGGCAGCTCTCATTTAAATCTCTAGGACTTCCTGTCCTTGTGAAACCAGGGCAGCTCCCGTTTAAATCTCTAGGACTTCCTGTCCTTGCTTGCACAACGAAACCCTCAGAGTCAGGTCTTAGAGGATGCTGGTAATGGGGCCTCTGTTGGAAACATGCGTTTTTGAAGGACTTGTGAGAGTCAGCGCAGGATCTGTTCCTTGACATGCTCACAGGATGCAGAGGAAGCAAACATCGGAGCTGATGCCCTATCGAACAGCAAGGGCCAGATAAAACTTGCTGACACTGGACAAAAACGAGGATCTTGAAGAAGACACATACCATGAATACATATCACCTCTGGGGGACAGTGTGACACATTCAATTGATGCATGTCTGGTTTGAGCAGCCGCTAACTTTCTCAGGACTTTACAGGCACTCTCCTGAGTTTGCTGACAGAGAAACTGACCTCCAGTTTCTTCTCTTGACAGCTCCAAACACAACACTGGACCATCCAGACAGAAAGGGTTTGCTATGGGGAGGAATTGTTAGTATCTTTTTTCTTATTTCATTGGTTCTACAGACTTCTGAAACCTACTGGGAACTTTGTCTAGACAGCTCTAATGTGCTTTGTGCACACAATGGCTAGAATCACAATTAATCAAAATGATGACTGCCCTTGACACCTGTGTTACTAAGGGTAGCTATTGTGATTTATCTGTAATAGCAAAACTAAAGTGAATTTCTAAAGTTTCCAAAATATGGTATGTGGAAAAAGGAGAACACAAATTATTTATGCATTTGGAGGTATTAATTCCATTAAATACACACACACACATACAACACACACCCACACATATATATGGAGAGCTAAGGATATCAATTACAGCATGTTTATAATAATGTAAAGACAAAATATCCTTTTTTAAAGATTTGTTTTACATTAAATTATGTGCATGTGTGTGTGTGTTGGGGTATGTGCACGTGTATGCAGGTACCTGTGGAGGCTGGAGAAGTATGTTTGATCCCCTGGATCTGGAGTTATATACATTGTGAACCATTCAGTGTGAGTACTGAGATCCATAGGACCTACTGCAAGCACAGCATGTGCTCTTACCTCTGAGCCATCTCTCTAGCCCAAAACATAAAAATCTTACATGAATGTGTATATGGGACTAGCAAGAAAAGCTAGGATTTCTCAACATCATGAGGAATTATATAGCTGTGATCAAAAATTGCGGTGCTGTTTGTGTTGATATGAGATGACCATTAAGGTGTATCCAATAACACACGTCCATAAATAGAGCTTGACTTGAACTTGCGTGGAGTACTTCCAGAGGATACATTTGGACAAACCGTGACATATGCCTCTGGGCATACAAGAGGAACTAATCTTAAAGCTTTTATTTTTCAGAATCAAAACATTAAGGTTAGATGGAATTACGGGGTGCCACATGGCATCTTGACCCTAGCATGCATTTCGCATGATGCTGAAATCAAGTTAGATACACCTGCTTTACAGCTGTCTCATCATTTATTGTGAAACTCCTTCCCCCTAGCGTTCTGAATTACACAGTAGACCATTGCTGCCTAGACCATTGCACACCAGATGGTCTTCCTTCTGACTGTCATCTAACACCACGCTTGTCAGCCTCTCTCCAATCTCTCCCCACTTGGCACTTACCCTAGCCTCTGGCAGCCACCTTTCTATTCTCACCTTCTATGAGATTAACTCTTGTAGAGTCTACAGTGATGAGATCATGGAGTAGTCGAGTTTCTATGTCTGGATTATTTCATTGATCATAGTAGTCTGCAAAGTGCGAATCTCATTCCTTTTATCACTAACTAGTATTGCGAGACATATACACCACATTTTCATTAGCCAATCATTACTCAATGGGCATTTTGGTTGGTTCTCTATCTTGGCTATTGTGGAGAGAGTTGCAATAAGCATGGGGGAAAGGGGTCTTGTTGAAGTACTGTCTTCCCTTCTCTTGGGTCTGTACCCTGAAGTGGCAATGCTGGGATATATTGTATAATTCTATTGGTGTTTTTCTTTCTTTGTCTTAAAGAAAACATGTATTGTTTTCCTATCACACCTGTTCTAGTTTCTACCCTCTCACTAGTATGTGAGGATCGTGTTACTTCCAGATCCTCGCCAGTGCTTGTTATTTATTTAGGTTTTTTTTTTTTTTGAGATAGTGTTTCACTGTGTAGTGTAGCCCTGACTGTCTTGTAACTCAAGCTGTAGACCAGGCTGGCATTGAACTCACAGAGCTCCGCCTGCCTCTGCCTCTGAGTGCTAGGATTAAAGGCATGCACCACCACCACCTGACCTGTTATTTTTTAACAGCCATTCTTATTGGGGTGAAGTGACATTTCATCACGGTTTTGACTTGTTTCCCTAATGGTTAAAGACACTGAGCACTGTTCATGAACTGCTTGGTTATCTTGTGTCTTTTGAGAAATGTTTGTTTAGGTCTACTACTTACTATAAGGTTATTATTATTTTACTATTGAGGTTTTGGAGTTTTATGTATTCTGGATATTAATCCCTTGTGTGCAGTCATTTGAAACGAATTTCTTGGAACTATTGGTGGTCTTTCTTGATTTTTCTCTTTGCTGTTCAGAAACTCTTTAGTGTGATGTAACCCCACTTGTCTGTTTTCCCTTGTTTTCTGTGCTTTCGGTATCTTAAAACAGAACAAAAATGCTCTGCACATTTTATGACCTGAAAACGTCCTCCTGTGTTTTCTTCTAGTTGTTTCATAGTTTCAGGCCTTATATTTAAGTATTTAAACTGTTTTGAGTTGAGTTTCATAACTGGCACAATATAAAGATAGTTCCTGGATTACTGTTACTTTTGTTGTTTATCAGATGTGTTTGTTCTTCTTAAAATCTAAAATGAAACACACAGCTTGACTTCAACTAAACATAACCAAAGGAGAAGAGAGCTGGAATCATTCCGCATGAAGCTCGTTGTAAAGGAATAGAAGTTTGGGGGTTCCTATGGAGGATGGGGTGGTGTAGAAATTTGGGAAGTTCCTATGGAGGATGGGGTGGTGTAGAAGTTTGGGGGTTCCTATGGAGGATGGGGTAGTATAGAAGTTTTNCCTATGGAGGATGGGGTGGTGTAGAAGTTTGGGGGTTCCTATGGAGGATGGGGTGGTATAGAAGTTTGGAAAGTTCCTATGGAGGATGGGGTGGTGTAGAAGTTTGGAAAGTTCCTATGGGGGATGGGGTGGTGTAGAAGTTTGGGGGTTCCTATAGAGGATGGGGTGATGTAGAAGTTTGGGGGGTTCATATGGAGGATGGGGTGGTGTAGAAGTCGGGGGTTCCTATGGAGCATGGGGTGATGTAGAAGTTTGGGGGTTCCTATGGAGGATGGGGTGGTGTAGAAGTTTGGGGGTTCATATGGAGGATGGGGTAGTATAGAAGTTTTGGGGGTTCCTATGGAGGATGGGGTGGTGTAGAAGTTTGGGGGTTCCTATGGAGGATGGGGTAGTATAGAAGTTTTGGGGGTTCCTATGGAGGATGGGGTGGTGTAGAAGTTTGGGGGTTCATATGGAGGATTGGGTGGTAGGGAAGTTTGGAAGGGTTCCTATGGAGGAAGGAATGGTATAGAAGTTTGGGGGGTTCATATGGAGGATGGGTTGGTTATATAATATGAAACTTCAAAGGTGTTGGCATTCTAGCAAGACAAGATTCCATGTTGTCATTTACTTTTAGTCAAAATTATCTGGTTGAAAAAACTATCTTTTCTGGAGAGCCGCTTGATTAAAGATATGAATAGAAGATGACAGGAAACTCATCTGTGAAGAGTGGCTGGAGAGGTGGCTCAGCAGTTAAGAGCACTTGCTGCTCCTGCAGAGGACCCAGTCTTTAGTCCTCAAATCAGGCAGCTCACAACTGCCTGTAACTTCAGTTCCAGAGTCCAACCCCTCTTCTGGCCTCGGTGGGCACTGCACACACATGGTGTACCCACAGGCAAGTACACATCGCGCGCGTGCACACACACACACACACACACACACACACACTCTTAAATAAAACTTTAAAATTCATCAGTTTATTAACTTAAGAAAGAATAAATGTTACAGTCACCGGAGTGTATAAAGGGTGCCGGAAAGAGTCGCGCCACCTTTGAGTCATTTGTGAAAGTGTACGGGTAAAAAAGACTTGCCAATGCACGTACCCCAGGCCAGGCTCTGTGGGTTGACTCGTTAGACCTTCATGACCCTGCATGAGGCAGGCACCGTTCCTGCTACCTCCTCTCGCCAGTGAGAACACAAGCAGCTTGTCTGAGGGATAGGAACCAAAAGGAAGAAGGTTGGCTGTTTCTCATACTTCATTATTCTTGTCAATATAGCAATGTATAGAACCAGTGTCCAAAAATAGTAAAAAACAAAGTCTTTAAATTTTTTTTATTGTTTTTTTTATTGAGCTATATATTTTTCTCTGCTCCCCTCCCTTCCTCTCTCCCCTCTCCCCTTCTCCTTTCTCCCATGGTCCCTATGCTCTCAATTTACTCAGGAGGTCTTGTCTTTGTCTAGAAAAGAACAGTCTTAAAGATAGTAGATTAGTTCTTTTAAAACTATAAACTGCAGCATATGAGGGTTTTAATGTTAGACCTTAGGTCAGTGAGAACAGCACACAGCCCTTGAGGTCAGGGACTGCCTCCATTTACATAGACTGTGAAGTATAGACAGGGATTCTGAACAGAGCAACTAGTTAGATCACACCCAGAGCTTTCTTTAAAATATACTAAACCCTGAAAATGAAAAGATACAAAGGAACAAAAAAAACCTATTAGTAGCTTTTTAAAAAAATAAAATATTTCTCTACTTTACACCTTAAAACTTTAAATCTTATTTTCAAGTAACATTTTATAAGTATTTGCTTTTTTCTATAAGTGTAATTAATATATTCATCATTTTGTTTTATTTTCCTATGTGCCCTATACCATCATCTTAATGATCTCTTTGGGCTGAATAATCTTCTGTCATGTTGATGCACTATAATTTACCCACTAAATTGGTGGCTATTTGCCTGTTTGCATTTTCCATCACATAAAAATGCCATTTTGATTTGGATTCTAACTTTTTTTGTGTGTAAGATTTATTATGGTTGTCTCCAAATAGCTCATGGTTAGTTTTAAATCTTTTCATTTATTGGAACATGAAGGTGAAGAGGAAGAAACAAAGCCTAGAACATTGCTATATATTTGTCACTGGTCATTATTTTGGGGCAGGCCAATGACTCCAGTGACTTAAGCAAAGGATCCTGAGGTCAATGGCAAAGATACCAAAGATTGACTAAGTATATGAATAAGGCCAGAGAAGATAATGCCTTTGGTGAGAAAGACAGATGTGAGTTCTCTAGTAGAATACGTGAGCAGTAACTCTGGATGTTGGAAGGAAGGACTGCGGTGTCTGAGGCTTGTCTCTATATAGCGGTGACAAGCAAGACCTCCACCCTGTGAGACATGTGTTTGGCCACGCTCCTCCCAAAGCCTTGTTTCCTCTTGTGTATGTGGGAGTCTTAATTCCTTTCTTCAGAGCCAGCTAAGCATCCTGCAGCTTTGTGAGGCTTCCCCTCCTTTCCCCATCACAGAACACTGCGAAATGCTCCCTCCTGGCTCTTCTCCTAACCTCAAACCTTAGAATAGAAACTGTTTTCCAGAATGACCTGGGAGAGTCTTGGGGACTAGGGCATTGCTTGCCTATAACCCCAGGCCCATCCACTGTCCTGTCATGCATCTAGTGTTCTTGTGTGTTTAATACGTTACAGAGTGAACCATGAGTTGATTTATCTGTGGTACTTTATTCAACTGTGTAAATGTCAAGTCCCCAAGGGAAGCTTAGAGGGACCACACAGCCTATGTAATCTATGGCAGGGGTCACCAGGAAGCAGTGTGCTGGGAGGGGGCGTGGATGAGCTATCCTGGGATGTTTGCTGGCCACCTTCTTGTGA
>LOJH01065589.1:0-10448 GCA_001685095.1 Ellobius talpinus | reverse complement strand
GGGCGGGGGCCCCAGAGGAAGAGCCTTGGCCTCTTGGCCTGTGTCAGGGCTGCTGCTGCTCTCTGGGCAATAGGTCTCCTCCCCCTCCTCCCCCATATTCTCCCAGCATTGTTGATCAACAGCCTAGGTCTGACGCGGAAACAGAAGAATTTCCATTCGGCTGGGACCCAGATGAGGGGCCTTTCTGCCAGTAAGTGACACCCTCTGCTACCAAAAGGCCTCATGCTTCTGCTCCTCCAAATCTGGGGTGGCCCCCATGTGACAGTGCCAGGACACATGCCTTCTGAGCTGGGTGGCTGGCAAGCTTGTTGGTCAAGTCCTCAGGCAGGGCAGGAGTGGTGATGAATTGGAGCTCTGGACTCCACAGCAGAGCGCAGGCCCCACTGCCCAGCCTGATATGGCAGGGACAGCTGGAAAACCTGACCATGTAGTTTGACTATCTCAAAGGATTGCTCTATTTTTCCTCAGCATAAGTTTTCCATGAATAATCTTTAAAACTATTTAAGTGGCTGTTTCTTTAGCAATTTTATTGGATTGTATGAGAATTGACAGTTTCTGTAGGCAACCAGATATGTTAAAAAAATTCTGGTTGTCTTTACAAGAAACCAACATACTGCCCAATAGATCATTGATTGAAAGAGGAAAAACAAAGCAAAACACCAGGCTTTCTAATAATAGTCTTGGAGTGGACAGAATCCCAGATGATGTATGGTGACAGAAAGGGACACTGATCCTGGAGGCAGGGAGGTCTGGGCTCTCATCTGTGTCTGTGTTTATAAGCTGAGTGACCTGAGTCCTGGATCTACATCTGTAAACAAGGGATGAGGAGCTTGTCCTTTGTTATCTCCCTGTCAAGAGCTAAACAGACAGTGTCTTTCGGCCACAAATGTTTAGGAAGCCCAGACATTGGGGCTGCCTCTGGCCAAGCACTGGAGCTACATCATAGATCAGAAAAATCATGATCTTCTGCTTGATTGGGAGTAGCAGTCAACCATCAAGAGGGGAAGGGGCCACCAGGAGGCTGCACCTGGTGGGAACAAAGGCTGATAGGATAGTCATGATCAGAATGGTGAGAGCACCAAGTCCACCAACGGCATGACAGCATCAAAAAGTGGATACGATAATCTCTAACACCGACTTGGCACCTGCTCTCCACCAGAACTAATGATATACACTTTCTCCACTTGGTCCTATTTAAGCATCACAGTAGCACAGAACTTTGGGGAACATAAGGGAGGGATCAGAGAAGACTTCTGAAGGTCTGACACCCTGCCTGGTACAAGAGCCTGGTACAAGCCATGACCAAGGCAGAAGGAACAGCATGCACAAAGCCCAGAGGGAAAGGCAGCAGGGCCCCAGCAGAGCCTTGAGCTCATAAGGGGAGGTCTGGTGATGTGCACAGACTCAAGTCTTACAAAGTTACTCTGGCTGGAGAGTAACTAGATGTGGCTAAGCCTGGAAGCTGCAGGTTTTGAGAAAGATACGTACAAGAAGTGTCCCAGAGATGGCCAGGCAGAGATGTGGAGGGAACTGAGGGCAACCCTCTGTATGGAGTAGTGTGCACTTGGGGCACAGATCTAGGGGGATATGAAGAAGTCCAGTATGGGGCCAATGTCTGGAGGCCACTGGTTAGTTGGGCAAAGCAGTTAGTGCTACAAGCAGAGCACATTGTGGGCAAAGGAACCTCTTCTCATGAATTTCTGGCCAGGCCCTGTTTTGGGCCAGCACTGTCCCATTCCAGTTGGGCTTTCCAAGTCTCACACATTGGAAAATAATGGGAGACAGCTGTGGCAGAGAGGAAAGTAGCAACTTGAAGTCACAAGACTTGGGTTCCAGTCTTGCCTCTAGCCCCAGCTGGACAGGGGCTTATGCCATCTCCTCTGAGGCACGGCAACTGTGCCATCAGGAGCGCTGGCCAGTGCAACTCTGAGCCTCCAGTGGCCGGGGTAGGCTGTCACCCAACCAAAGGTTCAGAGTCCTCTGCTTCCTACCTGTTCATATGATACTTCTGTGTCTGCCAGAGCCCTGCAGCTCTTGGGCCACTGGCCCCTCTGCAGGCTTTGCGTGGAAACTTTTCCATAGCCAGGTCTCCGGGGCGGGGCCTGGGAGCCACTCATTTCTATGTTCACACACATTCTGCTTTTCACACACACAGTTCTCAGGGGTCTCACTGAGAGCCAAGATCTGTCTCTGCGCAGAAGGTCCAGCTCAATTCCTTCTGAGAAACAGTGTTCGTCATCTCTGGGCTGAAGTGGCACTGTCCTCTCCTTGCAGCCAGAGGGTGAAGACTCACAGGCTAGAGTAGGAACCAAGGATGCTTGGAAGCTGCTGGCACTCAAGGTGCTTGGGTCACTGCAGAGCTGTGGAGCTGGGCAGATTGGGCTTGAATCTTTGCTACCTACTTCTAGCCCTTGAGCTCTCTGAGGATCCCACCCACCTTGAGCATAGGAAAAGTTTGCAGAGGAAGGGCATAAGAGAGAGAAGCCTGCTGCCTCTCTCTTACTCAAGCATTTCAAAGGTGTTCCACAGACCATCATGGAGTTGAAAGATGTCTTTCACAGTGGGGTCCAGGGGACTGAGAACTAGCATCTTACTCAACCCTGAGGGTGTGAAACGGACCACGAGCAGAGGGCAGTGGTGGCCACAGGATAGTGAGCCGCACTCTCATGTGTAAAGGATGAGGGCTACCCTGGCCTCCTGTAGATGAGATGGCTTTAGCAAGAAGACCATATATGGTATGAGGGCACGAGCAGATCTCAGCAGGAAGCTGCTGGCGGGAAGATGGCTCTGAGGGGACTTCAACATCCAGGAGTATATGTTTATCTGCCAAGGCTGAGAACACATGGACTCTTTAGAACAACCATGGAAGTGTCCTGGGGAAACGACAGGTTTATAACTGCCCCTTGGAAGGTGCTGTGCCCCTTGGAGACAGCAGTGGCGCTGATACAAATGGGGCTGTGGTTAGCAAGTTGAGGGAATTGGTGAGGGAGAAGGCCACACTACAGCTCTCTTGCCACAGGTAGCCAGGCCAAAGCAGCCCTACTGGATGAGGCAAGGGGACTGAACACAAGATAACAACTAGGGCTCTGATTCCGACAAACTAAACGCAGCTGTAAGAAACGGTGTGGTGACACATACCTGCAGTCCCAGCACTCAGGAGGTAGAGAAGGATCAAGTGTTCAAGGCCATCCTAGGCTGCATATTGAGTTTGAGGCCAGCCTGGGATAATGATATGCATTTTTTTTTTAAAAAATCCATAAGAAACACAGAGACATGCAGGTATATAATCCAAGGTAGGTACTTAATCCCCTGAACAAGTGAGTACACAGGATAATAGGGAGAGAGCCCTCATTGCACCCTTTGTGCTCCATGTGTTGGATACAGGTGACAGACCTGCCCTGACCCCCAACCCATCATCTGGGTCTGCAACTTCTGTGATGTGTGACCCTGGGTGAGTATCTTGGTATCTTTGCCTACAGAATGGGAGTGGGCTAAGAGTAGCCCAGAGGACTTGCCAGGCAGGGGCTGGGTACACTTAGTGAGCTCAGTCCAGGTCAGCACCAGGTGGTGAGGACGATGAGATAGAGGTTCCCCCATATGATCTGTCTGTAGTGTTCCACACAGTCCTTGGCTGCTGCAGTGAATGGCAGGATCTTTCTTCTTGGACCTAAACCAGTCTCTGTGACCCTCAGCGGAAGGCTGAGGTGAGGCTGCCTGGCTTTGGGGACTCATGGAGATGTTACTCCACAGTTTTCTAGCTGCCTTCCCCATTTCTGCTCTGAGGACAGCCAGTTGCCAAGCAGGAGTCTGATGACCCTGAGCCTGCTGTACTCCGGGGAAGCCCAGGTCACATGAAGAGGCTCCAGCTGGGTTCCACTGATGCTGCCCAGCTCACAGATCAGGTACCAGCTGTGTGAGTCACAATCCCTCTATGAGGTTCCAGTCCCACCCTGTCTACCCTGATGCTGACATACAGAATGCAGGTGAGACATTAAGTGCTATTTTCTACCCTGAGTTCTGAGGTGGCACTGGAGCTGAGACTAGATATTGGTCCTTGGGTCCCCAATCTGGTGCTCAGGTGACAGCCTCACAGTCTCTCCTTTAGATGGCATCGGAGCCTGCCTGAGAGGGCCAGGAGTTAACATTCCCAAGAGGCACTATGCTAGTAGCAGAACTTCTGGCATGGCCTCAGGGAACTCCCTCTACAGCCCTGGGATGTGAGCCAGCCTGAAGCCTTCATGCTCCCACAACTCAGAGACGCTGCAGTCAGGTTCTATGTTTAAGTCTACACAGAGACAGAAAGGTATGTGGGAGATCAGCCTTTTGGTTGAGAGAGCAGAGACAGAGGCCAGGGCCAGGATTTTCCTGGATTCAAGCATGGCTCTGGAATCTTCAGAGAAAATCTGTCCCCAGCGTGGAAGCTTGAAATGTCTGGAACTGTCTTCACTAGCTTCAAGACATACACAAACACCACTTGCTCTCTGGGAGTGGGGGTGGCAGCACTATGGACATTACATGTAATGTTTTTCTCCAGGAAAACATTAGTTCATTGTATAAATAGCATCATTTGGAGAGGGTAACTGGAAATGTGGCACCCCTGACTTTTTTTTCTCCACAGATCAGAAACTGGGTCAATTTCCTCCACTTCCTTGCTTATAGTCTCCTTGTGGGGACAGACTGCCACATGGCAATTCCCCCTAAGGAAAGTGGGGGTAGCCCTTGGCAGCTTCTGGGACCACTGGAGGCCAAGGGAACATTTGTAGCTCAGAGGATGCTACTGCTGTTAATCAAGGCTCCTGAGGTCATGGCTGCTGCTATCTGATCTGTGCAGGGTCAAGGTCTCCCAGTCCCTGGCAAGAGCTGATTAGAAAAGAGTCATAGCCCCTCACATACACACACCATCTTGGTCTGCTCACACTGGCTTCTTTTTGGCTCCAAACATGCCTGTCCTTGCCTTTCTCCCCAACTAAGACACGAGTTCCAGGAGGCTGGGTCCCCTGTCAGGTAACAGGTTCATAGCAGGTGTTTGTGACACACAGACCTGCAGCCTAAGTGCCTTGTGTAAATGCAGGTGTACACCTAAAGGCTGTTCCTTGCCAAGTATGAGGATGTCTAACTGCTGGGCATATCTCTGAGCTGGAGCCTGGCCCCTCCTGAGGAGGAGGGGGAGGCCACGTTCCTCCCATTCTTGGATCTGCACAAGGCACATTCCTGTCCCTGAGTCCTGTGGAGTTCCTGCCACATAGTTCAGTCTAATTGCCAGAGCCCAGAAAGCTTCCTTGGAGCTGACCTTGCCCTGTAGGAACCCCTGGGATTCGATGACCTAAGCTGCAGCAGCACTCCTTATCTTCCTCTGAGGCTTCAAGGAGGGGAAACCTGAGCCACTGAATGGCTATGAGCTTTCTAGAAAGCAACTGGCTCTCTGGTGATCAACACGAACCCTGACATCCTGCTTTGGGGCTGAAGCCAGGCATTTGGAAGGTTGGTGGAAAAACACTCATATGAGTCGAGTTCTCCCCACAGTGCAGGAGCTGCTGGTCTCAGCACTTCTCTGGAAGGTTCTGCAGAGTCAGCAGCCAGCCCACACTGGAGCTGCCCTCAAGGACAGGTACCCATAGAGCCCAAAAAGGAACTCTAGGGCTAAGGCTGAATGGAAGGCAGCAGATTCACCTGGAGATCTGTAGGCCAGGCTCTAGGAATTCCACACCAGACCTGTCTCTCGCAGAGCTTTTACTCTGCTGGAGAAGACAGGCACAGGGCAAACGCGTTTAGAGACGACTGCAGGTGAGGCCACGCTGGCTACCTGCCACACAAGGGTGTGATTTAGGACCTACAAAGTCCTGGGAGAGGCCAGGCAGGAAGCAAACTCATGAATATAGTATGTCACACTACACAGAAACAAGGTGGGTCAGTTGGGGGTCCAGAGCTTGCTGCCCATTACCACACCACCATGAAACCAGGCCTGATTGGGGTCTTGGGCAGGGTCATTTAGCTAAAGCCTGCAGTTAGCTAAAGCCTAGTTCAGTGATGGAATCACACTGACAGCCGTGGTTATCATGGCAAAGTTGCCTGTGATGAGAAATCTCTGGGCCAGATCCTGCATGTTTTGTAGCAGTCCTGTGAGTGACATGTGTACTGCACCCATTTTACAGGTGGAGTGGGCAGTGCTGAGCATCTCAGAGAGCAGTTTGCTTGGGGAGAGTTCTAAAACAGGGACAGATTGGAAAGGAGAAACTTGCTCAGCACCATATCTCTCTGGACCACTCCTGACAAGGGCCATCTGACAGGGAAAGACAGTAGGTTTTTGAGGAGACAGCAGGAGGCACTTAAAACAGGGTCCCGGGAGATGCTGTGAGAAATAAACTGTAGACAGCACTAACTGTTCCAAGGCTCATGAGCAGGAAAGCCCAGAGGTGAAACTTACCACTCAGAGACAGCAGAGGCTGGCACAGATAAGGAGCAAGGAGTGTATTGCAGAGATGGGACGGAGGCGCTTCAGGGTGCAGCTGGAAGGAAGCTGCCATACTGTTTCCTGAGAGTTCTGTGGGTCTAGTCTGACCAATACACATCCCAGCTGGGAGTATGAAGAGGCTGACTTGAGCAGCCCAAGGAGGGGGATGGAGTGACACCAGGCAGTAGTTTCCCACCCACTTCCTAAACACTCACTGCAGAGTGATAGATGCAAACTATGCTGGGCACCTGATCTCAGTGCCTCCTTGTTGGGATGGTGACTTCATTATCTCCATTTTACATATAGGGAAAACACAGCCCAGACTGATAAAGCTATTTGGCTACAGTGCAGCAGCTCAGAAGCCAGGTTGTGGTGACAGAAGGGTGACAGAGAGCTGTAACCAGGATGATGCGCTGCTGGAGGCCTCTCTAGCCTCTCCCAGACAACAGTGCTGCTCAGCCTCCATCTCTGAGAGCTGGCTGGACTGAAGGGCCACAGTCATGACAGTAACAACAAAGCAGCTAACACCATGAATACTCTGACAGGTGTGGGCAGAGTACGAGACAGGCCTGCGGTCACCCAGACATCACGGCAATCCTACAAGGGCAATGTGAATCTTCACTCCATCCTGTAGATAAGGTTACGGAGGAGAAAGATGGAGAGACAAAGCTAGAGCCTAGCTCTGGCAGCAGATCCTAGGATCCCACTGCTGGTGACACAGTGTGTGCTTCCCTCAGAGGTGATAAATCTAACAAGTCTGACGCATCTTGGGTGCCCCCTTTGGGGGGCAGGTTGGTGGTCAAGGGTGTAGGTGGTACAGGGGAAGATGACAGAGTTCTGTACTTAGTGCATGCTTCTAAGTTGAGGATCTGATCTCTTGAGGTCCCAGATTATCAGTATTCTGGCAGATGGTGGAGGGGGCTATAAGCAGGGACAGTTGAGCTTGCCAAGCAATGAACTCAACTGTGTTCTTGAGCTCCACACAGGGCCTATTTTGGCAGCCATGTCTGGGTTGTATGTGGTTTTGTACTATATGAGGTAGCTACAATACCTGCAAGATCTTCCTTGGAAGAGACTAGTCTTGGAGAGCTGCTTCCTGGTTCAATTCTGAGTGACAGCCTGAAACCAAAGATTTTCACAGGTCAGAGGAGCCCAGGTCTATCATGGGATGGGGGAGGGAATGAAGGCTTTGTTAAAGAGTACATGGGTCACAGAATACAGGAATACTGTGAGATCTGATTCAGGTCATAACCCTTCCATCTAACGCCTCTCCAGGGTTTCTGGGTCCAGTGTGATGGTTAAGGATGACAGGGTGAAATGAACGACTGGTCCCTTCTTGTTTACCCACAACTCTGTAATGGAAGCACATTTTAGAGCCTGAGAAAAAGAGGAGAAAGAGGCTGTGCAGCTTCTACAGCCAAACTCATGACACTAGTGAGTGTAGGCAGGGATACTATGATGGGATGCAGGTTCCGTAGGAACAGACTATCAACCTGAGAGCTTCCCTTTAGCCCTGGGAGATGAAGAGAAGCTCTTGCTTTCTTGGGGGAAAGGGAAAGTTAGGTGATCCTGGACCTCCTAGGCAGTAGAAGAGGAACCAGCCCCTCTGCATATGTGGAAGGAGAGTCAGATGTCTTTCTGAGGAGCATCCAGGGAAGAGTTTCTCAAATGGTAGTGAGACAGGGGTCCAGCAACACCACAGACCTTGTCACCTCATGGAAAGGAAATGAAAAGGAGAGAGTGACCCTAAGGTCAACCCAGGAGGTAGCCCTTGAGCAGAGGAGCGACTTGTAAGAACATGAGCTGATTTCAACAAAACCTGAACATCAAGGTGATGAGACAAAGGAATTAAATGAGATGGGAGACTCAGGACAGCGGGACACATCAAAGATGAAACCAGATAGGGCTGGTTGCACACCTCCCTCCAAGCAGATTGCCTGGGGACTGCTGGTGACTGAGGTGCCCATCACAGCTGTTGGGAAGCAGCTCAAGGAGGAGGAGGGCAGAGAACATCCAACACAGGAGCCCTGGCAGGTGGAAGCCAAGAGCAGATGTGGAAACAGTTGAAGGCATAACCAATGGGGGCTGGCCTGCAGCCGGGAAGGCACCCCAAGGGACCTGGAGGTCAGGGAGCATGCTCCTCTGAGGATTTCTATTGCTGAGCTTCTGAATTTCATGGACTTCTTTATCCATCAGGCAAAGAAAGGGGGAAGAAAAAAAACCCAGGCAGGTTTGAGACTGTCAGCAGCAGCACCCAGCATCAGGAGACCACAATGTCCAGTCTACAGACCAGGGGAAAAGCAGTGGGGAACCCAGGACGCCAAGCTCAGATTAACCAGCTCTCCAAGAGAAGGGAGGCCCCAGCTCCCCATGAACCCTGCTAAGTAAGGGACTGATTTAAAATAAAGGCCCAGGGGATGAGGAGCAACAGGTCACAAAACCAAATTCCATTAAAAACACAGAACAGCAGGAATTATGATTCCTGAGTGTGGGGTCCATGCATAGCACAACTAACAAAATCCTGCAAGTGCAGCCCAGGTTGGGACAGGGCCAGCAGTGTCCTCTTTATAACCTGAGGCAACCGACAGTCACAGTAATGACCTGGTCACAGGAAACACCCAGACTCAGGCCTCTTCATAGATTTCCTGTCTCATTCATGAGTCTTATATAAGATGCTTAAGAAACATATTTTTATTCTAACTTTTAATTATGTGTATGTATGAGTCTCTGTGTGGTAATATGTATGTGTGTGCAGGTGCCCATGGAGGCCAGGAGAGGGTGCTCAATCTTCTGCAACTGGACTTACAGGCAGTTCTGAGCTGCCAGATGTGAGTGCTAGGAACTGAACTCCCCTGTTGGAGTAGTAAGCAAGACCATGAGCCACTGAGCCATCTGGCAGACCCAGGAAATAATACATTGTAATATTATAGTGAATAAACATTAAAGAGTGATCATTCCTTACCTTTTATTTCTATTTCCTTTTTATCTGGTTGAATTAAAAGAAATTTAAGATTTTTAGTCAAATAGCAAGGATAGTATGATCTAATCTGAGTAAATTCTGCCCTTGCATCCATTCATCTACCCACCCTTTCTATATGTAAATAAAGTTTACATGCATAGCCAAGTGTTCAAAGTCCTGCTTACTTCATGCTAGTGGCCATGTTTCCTAAGTGGTGAGAACTTAGGTCACTTTTCTTAAATTGGTAACAGACTAACAGATGAGAAAGAAAACACTGCTTGGGCCGCTTGGTAGAGTATCTATCTCAAGGCAGATGATGACAAGTTATTAGGAGTACGAGGTTACCAATGTCCTAAGTTCCTGCATCCTTGGCAGTTGGAGCCACCTCTAGGTGTGAGCTGGCCACAGGACTCAGCACTCCAGCAGAATCACAGGCCCTGCCCACCATATCATGTTCAGAAACAGGATATCCTTGGAAAGAGGGCCCTCCATGGTTGGGGGCCTGGCAAGGAAGGCAACCCTCCACCGTGGGTGGCCCCTCCATGGTTGGGGGCCTGGGTAGGAAGGCAGCCCTCCTCCCTGGGCTTGCCCAGTTTGGCTCAATAAAGAGCCTTTAGGAGCCCCGGGCTGACTGTTATTTAGAATGGAGGGCTGGGGGCAGGGGCAGTGCTCTACTTCAGAATGGAAGGAGTAATTACTCATAATCTGCAGCTTGTCCAAGGATTGTCTCATGTTCACTATGGCAGCCCACACCATTCGCCATTACAAGATGGCGCTGAGGCTTATGATAAACAACCTTGTTTTGGCGCATTCCTTTCATGAGTCTGCCTGGCAACAGCTATGCACCAATCCTGAGCTGACTAATGTCCATTTAGAGAGGAACGCCCATCCTGTCTAGATAAAAGTCGCTCCCTCTCCTACCTACTCGCCCCTCACCTCCAGCTCTCCCTCAACCAAATGTGCTTCAATAAAATATGATCAGAGAAGGATCCTCATGTCGATGGTTTTCTTCCCCTGCTGGTCAGGGGCTCGCCACAG
>LOJH01065586.1:0-10449 GCA_001685095.1 Ellobius talpinus | reverse complement strand
GTGATTTTCTCTGGGACTAAATGGCTGGGGGACCGGGCAGGACAGAAACCCCAATGAGCCCGGCCCTCATGTTACAGGCTTTTAGGTCTCATGTATGCTCAAGCCATGCCTAGTGAGACAGTCTACTTCCTGTTGCCTGCATATCAACTTGTAGCAGCTACCTCTCTAGAACTGTTTCTGTTTGCATACTGCCATGTCCCACCATGATGATAGTGGACTGAGCCTCTGAACTGTAAGCTGGCACCTCAATTAAATGTTTTCTTGTAAGAGTTGCCATGATCATGGTGTCTCTGCACAGCAATAGAAACCCTAACTAAGACACTGTATTATAACATGATGGAGGGCATCTAGGAAAGACAGAAGCATATTAGCTCAGCTTCTTTCCTTACACAGCTACCGATGTTATGGTGCAGCTCCACCCTTGTGACCCCATCTGTCCTGGTTTGCCTTGTTCACTTGACACAGCTAAACGCCATCAGAGAGGAGAAGCTTCAGCTGAAGAATTGCTTAAATCAGAATCGCCTGTGGGATGTTCGTGTAGGATCTTTCTGACTGTTAGTTGATGAGTGAGGGCCCAGCTCATACGGGCAGGATTATCCCTAGGTAGGTAGTCCTGGGCAGTATAGAAAACTATAGGGCCAACAAGCAGCATTCCGCCATAGTTTATGCTTTGAGTATCTTCCTTGATGTCCTTCAATGATGGACTGTGACCTGGAAGTATAAGCTAAATAAAACCTGTCCTCCGTTCCATTGCTCTTGATCAGACTGTCCAGTCCCAGCAATAGGAAGAATGCTGTGACCCCATTTAATCCTAACCCCTCCCCCCCACAAAGATCTCATACTGTCAACATACAGTTTTGGGGACAATGAAATTTCTGACATGGCAACCTATGGGGGATGCATTGATGCTATAAAAGGGGTATATGTGGGCAGGTCAGCCCTTGCTGGTTGCAGAAGGACTTTAAGATTTGGATGGAAGCTTGGATTAGGAGGCCCTGGAGGCTTCTTTGAACCATGAGACCTTTAGTTATAAGACACTAAAGCCAAGTGTGGATCATTGCAAGAGCAACACAGCTGGCAGCTCTTCCCTCCCCCTCGTTAATGCTACTGCCCAGGAGAAGTGGATTCTGGGAGAGAGGATAGGGTCCATCCTCAGGGCTGGACCCCACTTGGCCCTCCCCTCCTGCTGTCCTACTGACCACACATTCTCTCCTATTAGCTCACCAGTGGCTTTTCTCTAAACCTTCCCTTGGCCTGGAATACAGTCTTTATGCCAGGGAGAGAGGCCTGGACCTGGGTTATTGGTAGACAAGAGCCAAGTTCCTCTCTGTCACAGTTTAGGATGATGCTAAATTTTGTAAAGATAAACTCCAAAACTCCAGTAACACATTAAAAGTTTACTTCTTATTCGTGTGAAATCCACCTGGTGTTTGCGGGTTAGGAGGGCCTCTGCTCTGAGCACATGTGTGGTTTGAATGAAAATGACCCCCATAGGCTCAGGGAGTGGCGCTATTAGGAGGTGTGGCCTTATTAGAGTAGATGTGACCTTGTTGAAGGAAGTGTGTCACTGGGGTTTCAAACAGAACCAGTGTCTCTCTTTTTGCTGCCCGCTGATCCAGATGTAAATCTCTCAGTTACCCCTCCAGTACCATGTCTGCCTGTGTGCTGCCATGCTTCCTGCCATGATGATAATGGACTAAGCCTCTGAACCTGTGAGCCAGCTCCAATTAAATGTATTTCTTTGTAAGCGTTGCCATGGTCTTGGTGTTCCTTCATAGCAATAGAAACCCTGACTAAGATGGTGCCCAAGCTGCCAGCGTCTTTGCCATCTTCTTCACTAAGTGGTGAGTAGTCTCTCTTTGGGCATTGGAATCCAGTTTGGGAGAGCAGGGGTAACTAGGAAAATGTTTATGGACTAGACGTGAAGTCAACATGCCTCACTTCTGCCACATTCTGCCTGTCAGCACACAGGCTTGTGGCCCCATCTAGAAGTGGTCACTTCTTGCCAATTCTTCCTCCCCCTCCTCCTTCTTCCTTCTTCTCCTTTTCTTCCTCCTCCTCCTCCTCCTCTTCTTGAATCAAGGTCTATGTAGCATATGCTAGTCTTGAACTCCCTAAATAGTTGGAGATGACCCTAAACTGATTCTCCCATTGTTTTCTCCAAAGCGCTAGGATTATGGCTAGGCATCTCCACCATACTCAGCTGCGTCTTCCAATTTGTATGCCTTGAGGGCAGAAAGATGAGCACAGGGCCTTTGTGTTTCTGATGTCTGGCTCAATATCACTTGAAGTGTTCAGGGTCTTTGGTTCATGAATAAATGCTTGGGGGCTAGCAAGATGGTTCAGTGGGTAAAGACACTGACTGCCAAGCCTAACCATATGAGTTCAATTCCCAGAACCCATGTGGTAGAAAGAGAATCAATTTCTGCAAGTTGTTTTTTGACCTTTAGGGTGTGTGAGTGAGTGAGCACACACATACACACACACACACAGACATTTAAAAACATGTTAAAAAATGCTTAGATATCATTTTGTTTGTTAAAAATACAGATATTGGAGACTGGAAAGATTACTCAATGGTTAAGACCAGTTGCTGCTCTTGCAGAAGACCCAGGTACAGTTTCTATCACCCACAGGGTAGCTCATACATATGTAACTATAGCTTCAGGAAATTTGACACCCTCTTTTGACCTCTGTGGGCACAAAGCATCCAGGTGATGTACATACAAATGTGTAGGCAAACACTCATATGCATTTAAAAAATCTTAAAGATACAGATGTTCCTGGAGGTATGGCTCAGTAGTAGAATACTTGCCCAGCCCTGTGACAGGAACAAGACAAGTCACAATGGATTTCACCAGTGGTCCTCGTTTAGCCAGGTATGGGTGGCTCATGTCTATAATTATTCAAGAAGCTGAAGTGGAGAAACACCACGAGTTCAAGGCCAGTTTGGACTACCTGTGAGGTCCAGGCTATCCTAGGTTACAAAATGAAATCCAGTCTAAAACAAACATCTCCCAGTCAGTCAAACAACTAAACAATAATACTGGTGGAAAACAGTTTGGCAGTTTCTCAAAAAGTGAAATGTATAATTGTTATATAACTCAAAAATTCTTCTAATCATAAGCTCAAGAGAATGGAAAGCAAGATCCAGATACTCACATACCCATGTCCCTAGCAGTGTTATTCATAATGCTTGGAAGGTGTGCTCATCCACAGATAAAAGATGGACCAAGCGTGGTGAATGCATATGATGGAATACGCCTCATCCTTAAATAGTAATACATTTCTGATATAGGGTACGACAGGGTTGGAGAGATGGCTCAGTGGGCAAAAACGCCCGCCCCTAAGCCTGATGGGCTAAGTTAAACTTTGGGGATTGATACGGTACAAGAAGAAAGCTGACTTTTGTAAGTTGTCCACTGACTTCTGTTTGTACACCCTGGCATGTATGTGTGTGCCTCACATGGGTACACCTGTAGGCACACACATGTACACTCAATAATTGTAAAAAAATTGTCATATGTTGTCATCAATTTCTCATCTTCTCTCTCCAAAAAACACAGGTATAGTGGCTCCCACCCCAGCAGTTAGCAGGCTGAGGAAGAAGCATTGAGGCTTCAAGGCCAGCCTGGGCTATATAGAGAGAAGACTTGTCTCTAGCCAAACAAAACAAAACAAAAAGAAAAACACAGCCACAAAAGATGCAACATGGCCAGGTGTGCTGGGTGCTCACCTGAATTTCATGCACTTGGCAGGTGAAGGCAGAAGGACTTCTGCCACAAGTTCTAGGCCAGCCTGTTCAAGCCAGCCAGTGCTTCACAGAAATACCTCGTCTCAAAATACCAACTAACCAACCAAAACAAACAAGTAAAAATACAACATGGCTGAAACTTGAAGATATTATTCTATGTGAAATAAGCTAGCTATTACATGACAGATATTGAATGACTTTGAATGACTGCCCTCATGTGAGGTCCCCCAAGCAGTCAAACCTATAAAGTAGAAAATTCTAGAAGAGGAGAGGGACAGTTGCATAGTTAAGTGGTTGTACTCAATGCTGCTCAACTGTATGTTTAAAATACTTAAAGTGGAAAACTTTGTGGTATGTACTTTTACCACAATGAAAATACAAATTCCTGACCTAATGCCAACAAGGACTGATCTGACTGGATTGATGAGATGCTGGCTTCTGTGGTTGTTAGCCAGGTCTTCCAGAGACTCTATTGTGCAGCTAACTTTGAGATCCACTAGTCTAACTCTGGTTGTGGGCAGACATGGGGTGGTCTCTCTGACCACCTTCTGGAGGGGACTTTCCAAACTTCTGTGTGTATCTGCATTCTCGGCACATTGCCAAGAGTGCACAGCCTCAGAGTTACAGTCTCAGAGTTACAGTCGGTGATTCCAGGGTGGATCCTGAGGAGTCACATTGCTTGATTCTAGGGCTGGTGAGGCTGTTGGTCTTTGGACCACAGTTTGAAGATGAAGGCCCTCAAGGTAGCTTTGTTTTCAGGGTACAAAGGAGATATCTGGAAAGCATGGATAGACATTTAAGGCCATTGATCCAGGTCTTCATTTTGCTGAAGAAAAATGACAAGAGGTAGGGCTTTGGGCGATCCAGGTGTGTTTCTAACAGGCAGACTTGCATCAATCAGCCAATCACATGGTGTGGTTCAGCATTATCAGCAAGTAGAATAGTCTGGGTTTGTACAAACCCGATTCCCCCTTCTCTTCTCCTTCTTTTCCTCTTCCTCCTTCTCCTCTTTCTCTTCCTCTCCATTTCTTCTCTTCCTCTGCTTCTTTCTCCTCTTCTAATCTTCCTTCTTCTCTGCCTTCCCATTTGTGACAGGGCCTCACATATCCCATGCTGGCCTCAAACTCCCTGTGTAGTCATGGGTAATCTTAAACTTCTGGCTCCACCTCCCGAGAACTGGGATTACGAGCATGTACCATCATGGCTGGTTCATGTAGTGCTGCAGACTGAACCTGGGCTTCCACATATGCTAGGTATGCATGCTACTGACTGAGTTACACTCCAGCCTGGCCTGTCTGAATTTCCAGAACTTGTGTGTCTTAGTAAGGGGTCGTCTCAGGCTTTAACTGGCTCCTGTTTGGCTTCCCATTGCCCCTCTCATCCTTTCTCAACCTGTACAGCCCTCCTCGGGCCCCAGGCCTCCTCCAGCAGCCTCCCAGGCTGATCCATACCCTTCCGACTCTTACTGTGTCTTTGCACAGAGAAGTGTGCAGTGCTTCCCATCCTATCCAGCCTGCATCAAGGCTCATCTGACCAGACAGCTCAGTATCCACTGCTTACCTGCTTCAGGCCAGTTTGCTCTAATAGCAGCAGCATCATCACGGCAGAGCTGAATTCAGACTATAAACAGTGGAACACTGGGTAGTGTGACTCAGTGGCCAAGAGCCACTCTTAAGAGCTAAATAGTCTGTTTGGCCTCATTGTGGTCTCTTCCTGATCTTCTAAACTTGGAAGAGTTTCCTAAGCCCTGAGGGCCTAGCTTTCTTGTCTATCAGATGGAAATCCTGACATGTCTCCTAAATCCTCAATGAGGTTAGGAGGCAGTGTGATGAATGCCTTCTACTTAGCTCCTGCCCTCCACACTGCAGGGCTCCACAATACATTCTCATGACCACGTCCCCTTTGCAGTTCCTCGGAGGGTGGCTCCATTTCCTAACTACTATGGGCTCCGAGGAGTTAGTTTTTCTTGAGTGTGTTCTGCCTGGAGCTAGGTCTGATTTGTATTTGTTTCCCAGTGTTCAGAAAGCAGAGGTGTCACACACCTCTGTGTGTGTGTGTGTGTGTGTGCACGCGCGCGCACGCTTGTGTGCATGCTCATTAAGTTAATTCTAAGCAGAGCTTCTAGGTTTGATTATTGTGTCTGCAGTTCCAGACATGACCTGCAGATGGTGCACATAGTCACAGGAGGTGTCAGGTGCTGAGCTGGCACCAGGGCCTTGGTTTTCACCACATTGTTAGCCAGTTCTCCAGGATCTGTTTAGGAGGAGGGGCTGAGCTGGGCACTTCTCTATGAACTTAGCCTTTACTCCTTCCCTAACCCGTTAATATGGTTGTTCATATTAATTCCTGGACATCCCACATAAACTAGGTAGGGTTTCTCTGGGCCCAGGCTGTCTGGTGTGACCTGCCTGCATGCTGCACTATCCTTCTTCTCTCTCTATGCCACCTGGTGGTCCCTTATCAGTCCTGTTGTCTTCAGAAACAGTAGGTCTCAGACCCACCCTCCTTCCATATCCACAGCCCTGTGTCCCCGGGGCTGGTCACACACAGGGCTGGTCACACACAGGGCTGGTCACGGGGCTGGTCACGGGGCAGGAGCACTCCGTACTCTCATCTGTGACTGGCTTCTAGCTCAAGACCTTTCCCTTCCTCTGCTGCTCCAAACCCTTGTGGCCATGGAGGGAGGTCACGGGCAGCCTTCTAGGATGGACCTTGTCACCAGAAATGCTGTTACTGTATTCTTAAATCTTCCATGTGACACCAGCCTTTCTCTCTGGTGTCTGAGTTGCTGACTCCTTCCAAACCTGGTGTTGTTGCCCTTCTGTTCTGAGCCTACAGATATGCTCTGTTTCCTCTGTCTTTGAGTCCCTTTTGCCCTCTGACCTCCAGCGATCTCTCTCCTCCCTGTGACCACCCCTTGCCCTATGTTAGCCCAGAGCTTTGAGTTCTGCCTGGATCCCCAAGTAGTATATATATATTCACTTGTCCATCTCGTGTAACTGTGCACTAGTGGTTCATGCAGCTACACTTCCCTAGCTACTCTGGCTCTTCTGGAAGAGAATCCAGGGGACTCCCATCACCTGCTCTAGGCTTCCCAGCAAACATTCCCTGATTGCCTCATTGCAGGGGCTCCATGCCCATTCCATCTGTAGACAAGAAAACTGGCTCAGAGGGGTTTAGGCACTTGATCAAAGTCACGGAGCTGGTTGCCTCTTAGAACCCAACATGGATCTGAGAACAAAAGACACACTCAGTGGATGCACCCTGGCTAACTGCGAGTCTTTAGAAAAGCTTCTAGCACAGGGTCAAAGCCCAGACCTGGGACAGAGGCCTCTCCGCCCACCCCACTGGCCTTTGCCAGATGGGAAAAAAGCCACCACGTAGAAACATAACCTTTATTGCACACGGCGCTGGGTCTTTTTTCATAGAAAAAGGTATTAACACATAAGCATCTGCAAATTGAAGCAACTCCTGGTTTTCTTGGAACAGTAAAATAGCATGCAGTGTCTCTGAGTTGGGATTTCGGTCTTTGTCAAAATCACCTAGTTGGGAGGGGGTGAGTAGGAGGGCAAAAAAAAATCGCTGTCTTTGTGCCTCTGACTCAAAAGAAGGTGAGAGAAATATATAGATATATAGATTGTTGCTGTGTCCCATTCTGCCTATATATGTATATATCTCTCCACACGTATTTCATGGGGTGGAGGATTTGACTTGTTTTGTGCCCTGGCTTCATGGAGAAGAAGAAAATAGTTTCATTTGTACAAAAGAGTCCTATGTACAAGAAGTGTTCATGACTTGGGGGTTTCTTTTTCATGTCTTTTTTTTTTCGTCTGTGAGTTTAATATAAATAATTCAGGAAACAGCCACGCTTGGTATGTGAGGCTGGAGGTGCAGAGATCCCAGTGTGGAGCCCTTCTCCTGATGCCAGCCAGCACTCCTAAACCAGGGTGTAGGATTTGGAGTAAGCTCCAGTCCCCTGTTTCTGAGATCGCCCTACCCCTGGGGTGCTCATTTCAAGTAGCGAGTCCCTGGAACCCCCCATTTTGGTGTGTGGGCCTCCGGCCCTTGGAGGTTCAGTGCTGGGGGCTGGAGGGGCAGCACTAGGGGCAGGAGGAGGCTCACTGGAGGTGGGACCAGGTGCTGGGGGTGCTGGGCCAGCTGGGGGTGCCGGCATAGACAGAGTCCTCTGAGGTAAAGTGGCCGTAGAGGTGGCAGCAGGGGCCCCTGGATGGGGGAGGCCCAAGGGCTTGCTGGCAGGGTCCAGAGTGAGGTGCCGGGCCTGGGTGTGGTAGGCTCGAGGCAGATTCCTCATAGAGGCCTCTCGGGGTGGGACCACAGGGCAGGGCTCCCGCCCATCTGCCTTTCGGAAGAAGGCCTCTGACTTGGTGTACAGCGGCAGGTTGCAGTAGTCACCTGGAATCACAGAGGCAGAGAATATGAGGGTCACAAGCCTGGGGACACACTCATTCGATCCCTGCCTACCCTCACCAGATTAAGAGGATTACCACTCTGTAATAAGCCCCTCCCCTATGTCAGTCATGTATGTGTATGTGACTTTTTTTTCGGTGCAAATGAGATAGTATCATTTGAATTACACAGATAGAAAGTTAAGATCAGAGAGGTTAAGTGACTTGTTTAAAACCACACAAATATGAAGAAGTTGAACATGGTTCCGAGCTCTTGCATTATTGTCAGGGAACCAGGGTAGGCTGGCAGGATAAGATCTAGAAAGGGCTTGTGTGGCTGGGGACCAGAACAGGAGATGTGGGCTGAGCACTCACTCTTGTTGGCTCGGTGAGGGATGGGCACAGCCACATTCTTGCCCCGGTCAGCATCTTGGGGCTTGGGTGGAGAGGCGGTGAAGCGGCAGATGCCAGGTTCTGAGGGTGTGCTCATGGACGTCATACTGTCTGCATTCTCATTGGTGCCTGTGGTCATCTGGTCAGAGGAACTGTCTGAGATGAAGCATTCCGTGATTTCAAACTTGGCGTGTTGCAGCTGTTCCTCCAGCTTGGCGTGCTCATAGGCCCGGGCCAGCTCCTCGTAGGTGGAGGAAGCACTCTCGGTGGACACCATGCTGTTCCGTCCTTTGTCTGGAGACACGGAAGGGGTAGAGTTGAGAGAAGAAGGGTATGGGAATGGCACCAACCCTGATTCAAGCAGCCGTTTGAAAGTCTGGCCATGAGGATGCCGTTCTCCCCACAGGAGGGAGGTGGGGGGAGTGGCAGTGGTGGTGTAAGTGAGATTATTGGCTAATAAAGAACAGAATATTTCTCAGTCTTAAAAAAAGCAACCAATCCCTGTAATACCAGCTCTTTCTTTAACAAATGTTCCGTGCCCCATTGTTTTTCCCTAATATTTTTTCGGGGAGATCAAAATAAAGCCATTGACCAAGAAAAGTCAAGTGCTCCCCGGCCCCCCCCAGCCCTCAGCACACAGGGAGTCGGTGGATAACTACAAAGGCAAGTGATGTGGATGTTAGACAACAGGCTGGTTATAAGGAATTGGAAAAAAGAAAGTGGGAAATGACTGAGGGGACCTGGAGGAGGATGGATGGGATGCAGGTGGGTCCCTAGACACACCTGTGTCTTGGGATAGACTGGCACTGTAGCTGTCACTTTCGGTGACAGTCACGCCGTGCTGGGAACCCACAGTGCGCCAGTCAGAGGTGAGGGTTCGAGCAGGGGTGGAGGCCTGGCACTTGGTCAAGGTCCACTGGCTTGAGTACCGGTTCCGGGTGCTGTGGGCTGATTTCACATTCTTCCTGGACACTGGGTCTACACAGAGGGAGGCAAGACATAGCAACCTCCAACTGAGGGCACTTAGGCACAGGCAGCTGGCGATTAGCACAAAGAACAGTGGGAAGAAAAGGTAGTGGCAGAAGCAGTCACAGAGGCTCACCCGGGAGTGCTGGCCATGCAGCTATCCTGAACACGTGTAGGAGTAGTGGGTGGCACCATGATCCCCACCCCTCCCCAGCATTTCCTTTCACATGGGAAAGAATGGGATGCTCTGTTCTATTGCCTGCTAGCTGTCATCCCCTAGGTCCTTGATGTAGCCCTTCCTTGTGTCTGGAGTCACTGTTTGTGACAGAAAGTTCTTGGACAGCATGAAGACCCAACCTTTGCCTCGGATTTCTAGGTAAGGATACTGAGAGCCAGAGAGACAAGATTAGCAATGCCCAAGGTCATTTATAGCTAGGATGTCTGCACTCGAGGCCTCCAGACTCTTAACTCTAGAGCCTTGTCTGCTCTGCCACCTCATTCCATTGTATGTTTGCTTTCTCTGTGGAAAAACATATGTATATGTATGTGTTCATGTGTGTGCATGTGTGTGTATGTATGTGTGTGTGTGTCTCTGTGTGTGTGTAAGCCAGATATCGATGTCTGTTGTCATCCACCTGCCTGGTCTTTTGAGCTAGGGTCTCTTGCTGAAACAGGAACTTACAAATTTGGCTAGGCTGGCTGGGCAGTGAGCTCTATGGATGTGCCTGCTTCTGCATCCCAAGAGCTGGAGTTACAGATGTATATCTCTGTCCTTGGCTTTTTATATGGGAAATGGGCTTTTGCAGAGGTACTTGGCTGACTGAGTCAGCTCCCTAGGCCTCTCTTCCTTCCTTCCTTCCTTCCTTCCTTCTTTCCTCCTTCCTTCTTTCCTTCCTTCCTTCCTTCCTCCCTCCCTCCCTCCCTCCCTCC
>LOJH01065584.1:0-10449 GCA_001685095.1 Ellobius talpinus | reverse complement strand
GTATAAGCTAGCCATGTGGGAGCCGGGCGGGACGAAAAGCAGGCCTGTGCTCCCTTATCACTACACCACAGTGTAGCTCCTTAGATCTTCCAGGCGAGGGAAAGCCGTACCCAGGTGTTATGCAACCTTCCTATTCTGATGGAGCCTATGGCCTCTCCTTGCCACAAGCTCATTAGAGAGGCAGAAGTCTCTGTAGTTGGTCACAATGTAGTTTAAATTCTTCTGATTGCTCCTGGATCTCACTGTAGGAGAGTCAGATAATAGTTCTCTCTAATTGTCACACTTACCACACAGAAAGTGGCGGTGGGGTGGGGTGGGGGTGGAGAATGATTGAAGGCCAGCCCAGCCCTGCAGGAGAAGGTGTGTTATCTGTCACCCCTCCCAGAGCTGAGCAGCCCGAGCTTCAGTGCAGAAGCAGAAGCCTGTTGTTTTGCAAGAAGTCTTGGATGAAAACAATGAGACAAAACGGTTCTTTGTGAAAGACAATGACATCCACCCAAGGGCCCCTCATTAGCTCTTTTATACTCTGCTATTCTGCACAGACTTGTAGTCAGAATCATCTTGTTTTATTAAACTGTCTGGTAGACACTCAAGAAGGGGAAAAGGGACATTTCTCTTAGACGCAGATGGGAGGTAGAGGCAGAACCGAAGGCGCAGCCACAGCTCTTCTGTCCATTCATCCCAGTGCTCGGTGCGTGCAGGCGTCTCTCTCATTCTGTTCTGGCAGCAGTTTGGGGAGAGGAGCTGATGGCTTCCTAGAAGCACCAGTTCCCAAGTGGGTGCTTGAGTTTAAAATAACTCACTTCTCTAAAAGGGAACGGCCCCCACAGGCAAAGGGGGAGGAAAAGGTCCTTTCTTTAAATTTCCCCTTCTAGTTGCCGTCATTATCTTAGTCTGTTTTCTGTAGCTATAACTGAATCCACAGATTGAGTAACTTATAAATAAGAAAGGTTTAATACAATGAGGATTAAATTTAAGAAGGCACATTCAAACCATAGTACCAAAAACAACAGCAACAAACATGGTTTATTATAAAAATCCTGGAGATTATACAGAAACCAACGCTGTAAAGGCAGATAAAGGCAGCCCAGAGAGTTAAGTTTATAGCACTATATGCCTACCTAAAAACCTGGAGAGATCTCACATTAATAACTTAATATTGTACTTGAAGGCCTTGGAAAAAGCAAGAACAAACAGTAGCCAAAAAAGAGTGGTAGCATTCAGGTATTATGCTGGCTGGCCCCCTTCACCTGGCCAGATGCACTTGTCAGCATTCAGGCAAATACCTAGCCAGCCCCAGAGTCCTACAGCCACACATGGGCTTGTCAGTATTCAGACAAGTGCTTAGTCAGCCCAGGGCTCCATGGCCATAGGTGACTACATTGTAAGGCTCTGTATGCTTATGCAAAGGGCCCCCTTTTAAAGCAAGCTCTGCCCATCCTTCGCTCTCTTCACTACTTCCCTTTTCCCGGTTGACCTGCATGGCTCCCTCTTTTACCTCCTTAGGAATAAACTTTCACATGGGTTTGTTGTATTCCGTGATTCATTATCGCTACCGCCACTAAACTACATACAATGAAGAGTACATGGGAAAAGATAATAAAAGTCAGGACTGAAATTAATTAAATAGAATTGTAAAAAGAAAGTACAAAGAATTCATGAAAATGAAGACCTAGTTCTTTGAGAGGATTGATAAGATAGACAAACATATGACCAAGTTAGCCAAAAGAAAGAGAGAACCAAAAGAAAGAGAGAAGGGAACCAATTTATTAAAACCAAAGACAGAAAAGAAAACACTACAACAGATGTTGAACAAATTTACAGACTTGTAAGGACATACTATATAAATCTATATTCTACTAACTAGAAAACCTAAAAGAAACAGATTGATTCCTAGATATATATGTCCTACCAAAATTAAATCAAGATGAACTTAGTAATTTAAATTGAGCCATAATAACCAATGAGACAGAATCAGTAACCAAAAAGTTCCCAATAAAAATAGCATAGGATTAGAGGGAGGCAGAGCAGATCCCACCAGGCCGCCAAAGGACTGACACCAACATTCCTCAAGCCATTCGCTAGAATAGAAGAGGTGGAAACACTTCCAAATTCTTCTTTACAAAGCCAGTATTATCCTGATACCAAATGCAACAAAGATTCAACAAAAAGAAACTTATAGGCCCATAACTGCTGAACACAGACACAAACATTCCCAACAAAGTCCTTGCAAACTGAATTCAAGAACATAAAAAGATTACCTACTGTGTTCAAACTGACTCCATCCCAGCGACTCAGGGATGGTTCAATACTTTTGAACCAATACATTTGTTAATCAATAAGTGTAATCCATCAAACAGACTTAAGGTCAGAAACCACACGATCATTAGGTGCAAATGAGACCTTTGACTAGATCCAACATCCCTTCATGATAAAAGTCCTAGAGAATCTTGAAATATGGAGGACATACCATAATAAAAAGAGAATTTACAAGTCAAAGTAATGCTAAATGGAGAAAAACTCAAAGCATTTTTACTAAAATCAGGACTAAGACAAGTGTGTCCACTCTCTCCATACCTACTCCATATAGTTCGATGTCTTAGCTATCACAATAAGATAACTGGAGGAGATGAAGGGGTTACAAACAGGAAAGTAAGAAATCAAAGTATCCTTATTTACAGATGATACGATTTTATATAAAAGAACTAAATGCCATCTGCAAAGTAGGAGGATACAAAATAACACAAATAAATATATAGCCTCCCTCACCTTCCTAGTCCTGGATGGAGGAGGTAGGACCTTGAACTTCCCACAGGGCAGGGAACCCTGACTGCTCTTAGGACTGGGAGAGGGAGGGAAATGGGAGGAGGGGAGGAGATGGAAATTTTTAATAAAAAAGAAAGAAAAAAAAGAAAAAGAAAGAAAAAATAAATATAGCCTCCCTATATACAAATAGCAAACACACGGAGAAAGAAATCAGGGAAACAACACCTTTTACAGAAGCCTCAATAAACAGCTCAGAATAAAATCTAAGAAAGTGAAAGACTCATGCAATGAAAACTTGAAGCCATCAAAGAAGACCCCAGCAGATGAAATGATCTCCCATGCTCATGGATCTGTAGGATTAATATTATACAAGTTGACACCCTACCCAAAGCAGTCTACAGACTCAGAGCGGTCCCTACAAACACCACAAAGCAATTCTTCCCAGAAATTGAAAAAAATAAGCTTCATATGGTAACACAAAATCCTAGGATAGCCATAACAGTCCCGAACAACACCAGAAGAGCTGGAAGTATCATCCCGACTTTCAGTTGTACTACAGAGCCGTAGTAATAAAAACAGTGTGGTACTAGTGTAAAAACTGACACATTGATCAAAGGAGTGGAATGGAGAATACAGGCAGAGTCCACACACCTATAGAAACCTGAGTTTTGACAAAGAGGCCAAAAATAAATGCTGGAGAAAAGACAACATCTTTAACAAATGCTGCTGGTCAAATTGGAAGATGGTTGTAAAAGAATTAAAACAGATCTCTACCTATCATTCTGCACAAAACTCAGCCAAGACAAGACTGTAATCAAGTAGGCTTCTTCCCAGAGATGCAGGGATGGTTCAAAATGTAAGCCACGACTTAAACAAAATGAAAGAAAAACCCACATGATCATCTCATTAGATGCAGAAAAGGTCTTTGACAAAATCTAGCACGCCCTTCATGATAAAAGTCCTGGAGAGATCAGGCATACAAGGGACATACCTGAACACAATAAAAACAATATATAGCAAGCTGATTGACAACATCAAATTAAATGGAGAGAAACTCAAATCAGTTCCACTAAAATCAGGAACAAGACAAGACTGTCCACTCTTTCCATATCTATTCAATATAGTACTTGAAGTCCTAGCTAGAGCAAAAGGACAACTGAAGGAGATCAAGGGGATTCAAATAGGAAAGGAAGAAGTCTAAGTGTCTTTATTGCAGATGATATGAGAGTATACATAAGGAACCACAAAATTTGCACTGGGAAACTCCAGCAAAGTAGCTGAACACAAAATTAACACACAGAAATCAGTACCCTTTATAGAAATGGCAGACTGAGAAAGAAATCAGGGAAACACCACATTTCATAATAGCCTTAAAAATATAAAGTATCTTGGGATAAATCTAATTGTGCAAGTTAAAAGCTTGTATGATTAAAAAAAACCTTTAAGACACTGGAAAAAAATGTAAGAAGACATCAAAAGATGAGAAGACCTACCATGCTCACGGATCAGCAGGATGATGTAGTAAAGATGGCCGTCCTACTAAAGGCAGTCTAACACTCAATGCACTCATCACCAACATCCCAACACAATTCCGAACAGATATTGGAAGGGAAATTTTCATCTTCATATAGAAACACACACAAAACCCTCAAGGATAGCTAAAACAATCCTGAACAGTGAAACAGAAACCCTTCTGTATGGCAAAGGACATCATTATTTGGACAAAACAGCAGGATACAGAATGGAAAATTATTTTTACCAACTACACATTGGTAGAGGGCTAATGCCCAAAATATATAAAAAACTAAAAACAAAACAAAACAAAAAACAAACCTATAATCAAGAAAACAACCTAACTTAAAAATGGTATACAGATCTAAACAGAATTCTCACAAGAAGCAACTCAAATGGCTAAGAAGCACTTTTAAAAATGTTGAACATCTTTAGCTGCCAGGGGAATACAATCAAACAAAAATGGCTTTTAGATTTCCATCTTACTCCAGCCAGAATGGCCAAGATAAAAAAAAAAGACAGCTCATGCTGGTAAGGATATGGATTGGATTAAGGGAGTGCAAACTTGTACAATCATTGCTGGTGGGAGTGCAAGGTTAACTTGTATAGCTACCCAGGAAATTGGTGTGGTGGCTCCTCCGGAAGCTAGGAAAAGATCTACCACAAGACCCAGCTACATCACTCTTGGGCACATTCCCAAAGGATGCTTCATCCTTCTACAGAGATATTTGCTCACCCATGCTCACTGCTGCTCTATTCATAATGGCCAGAAATGGGAAACAACCTAGATATCTATCAACAGATAAATGGATGAAAAAATGTAGTTTACCCGTAAATGGATGGAGTTAGAAAAAATTCATCCTAAGTGAGGTAACCCAGACAAAATACAAATAAGGTATGTATTCACGTTTTTGTGGATACTAGCTGATGTTACTGATAAGCAAGCTACAATCCATATAACTACAGAAGCTGGGTATAAAGTAAGGAACTTGGGGGAGGGATGGGTCTCTCTAGGAAGGGTAAGAAAAATAGTTATAGACTGACTGAAACAGGAGGATAAGACAGAAGGAGAGAGAAGAGGGAATGAGAGAGAGGACAGCTAAGACTAAGGGCCATTTGAGGGGTCATATGGAAATCTAATGCAGTGGGAGCTTCCTAAAATATACACACATGTAGGCAATTTAAACGAAATCACCAAATAACAAGGGGAACAGAGCTCCCAGTGAACATCTTTTGTCATCAAATGAAGCTTCCAGTACCAGCAATGGGCTGCATCTCATCGAGCTGTGAGTCAAAGGAGTCAATGGAAACTCAAGCAACCCAGGCTGTTGCAAAGGCTGTTGGTTGCTCTCCACAACCCGACAGTAAGGCCCTATTGCTGAAGACAATGCCTGAAGACAAAATTCACGGAACACTGGGAAGTTAGGTTGGTGCCTACCTGGAGCCTTCACCCCTATCAACTAATGTTCATGGTACCCGAAGGTCCTCTGCACACTATCGAAGGAGCTGGGAGACATGAACATGAAGTCCCACCTCCAGCTGAGGAGCTATTGGCTTTTGGTAGCCCTGGGAGAGGAGAATCCATTTTCTTTATGGTGTCACATCTGGTATACAGACCACATTTGATGGATTTAAGGAAAGGGAGAAGGGGAGCGGGGAGAGAAAAAGGGAGAAAAGGAGACATTAGGTGGTTAGGGAAGCGGGGGTAAATGTGGGAGAAGCTGGTTGAGGAGGATGAATGTGCTCAAAATATATTGTATGGTGTTATCAAATAATTAGTAAAAATACTGTTTAAAAAGCCAAATACCTGAGAAATGCATAAATTTCTTCCAATACAATGTAGTGATGCTCCTGTAGTCATTTACAGAACAGAAAGGCAGACGACCATGTTGTCTGCCAAGACTCAGGAAGCTTCTCTGAGTGACTCTTAACTCTAGGTGTTTAAGGATGAATGGAAGCACCTTAGGAAGATAAACATAAGTAATTCCAGAGAGAGGGAGGAACTAGGCCTTTTTCTATATCAGGCAACAGATGCTGAAGTCCTGAAGAAGGAGATGGGGGAGGGACAACAGGATCGTTATTGTGGATATTTCCCAGTAAGCTCAGTTCTAAATGATTCACTACTGTGTTAAACGTAGCACTGTCTTGGCTAGGGTTTCTATTGCTGTGATGAAACACCATAGCCAAAATGCAAGTTGAGGAGGAAAGGGTTTATTTGTCTTACACTTCCATACTGTAGTACACTATTGAGGGAAACCAGAACAGGCTTCAAACAGGAAAGGAAGCAGGCATTTTCTTAACTGAGTTTCTTCCTCTCAGATGACTTTACAGCAAAAGCAGTTTAGGTGAGCATCTGATGTGCGGCGCCATCTCTTCAAGCAGACTCTAGAGGGGCTGGAGAGACAGCTCAGCAGTTAAGAGAACCAGCTGTTTTTCCAGAGGACTCAGGTTCGAGTTCCAGTACAAGGCAGTTTATAATCATCTATAACTCCAGTCCTAGGGATATAGAGGATTTTACATCCTCTTCTAATCTCCATGGGCACTGTACAAACACAGTGCACAGACAGACATGCAGCTGAAACACCCATACATTTAAATTTTTTTAAAAAAAGAATGAATCTAGAACCCATGTTCTTAGTAACTCTGTTCACAAGACTCAAGAAATGGAAGTAGCTTGATTGAAAATCAATGGAAGAAAAGAACATGGTGTGTGCACAGCCCAGAATATGCTCAGCCTTTAGGAAGAATGGAGTCCTGACATGTTCTGCAACGTTGATGAAACCTGAAGACATGCTAAGTGAACAAGCAATCATCAGAAGACAAATGCTGTAGATTCCAGCCATGTGGAGCTCTTGGAATGGTCAAGTCCACAGTGATGAGGGGTGCTAAGGAGGAGGGGCAAGGGTTTTCAGCAGGAACAGAACCTCAGTTAAGGAAGGTGACATTCTGGGGATGGGAAGTAATGGTGTTGGCATGACAGTCTGGACACAGTCAGCGGCACTGGTCCACATACTGAAAATACCCACAATGGCACCCTCTGTGTTTAGATTTTACCACGGTTATATTAAGAATGGAAGGCCATGTAATATTTATAGTATACACTCATGTTTACAAATAGAGAGATCTGCTGGAAATTCAAACGTGGTTTAGTGAATTGATCCATCCAGATGACATCTTTTCAAAACTGAGACTGAATGCTATAGCTATGTGTGGTAGTGTGTACCTTTAATCCCTGCACTTGGGGAGGCAGAGGCAGGGGATCTTTGTGGGTTCAAGGCCAGCCTGGTCTACATAGCAAGATCCAGACCAGACAGAGCTACAAAGTGAGACCCTGTCTCAAAACACAAAAACAAACAGAAAGACTGACCTCTGTAATATACCAGGAACTGGGAAATTTACCAGCTTTTGAATACAATGGAGAGCAAGAGAGAGTCTAGACAAGCTCACCACCCGTTTTTTCTAATAAAGTTTTTCTGGGATCCAGCCCTACCCCTTTGTGCTGCACATGTCTTTAGCTGCTTCTGCTCTCCCACGACAGAACTGAGGCCTTGCAAAAGAGGCTGTCTGACCTGCAGAGCTCAGAGCAGGTGCTCCCCGACCCTCTACAGAGGAAGTGTTCTGAATCCTCTTCTACACATGTGAACGTAAGCTGTGTATTACATGATACCATTGTACTAGTGTTCAGTTTGTCTACCATGAGACCATATGGTATTTATTGGTGAGGATGCTCTTGTTCTTGAGAGCTAGTGCTGCAGACATATGGTAGAACATTCAAATGATAGCTGGGTAGATGAATGGATAGGATGGACAGGTAAGTAGGTAGGTAGGTAGGTAGGTAAGTAGGTAGGTAGGTAGACAGATAGCTAGATTATAGATGAGTATAAATAGAAAAAAATAAAAGAAAATGTGACCACAAGGGTAACACTAGTGAAACCTGACAAAGAATGGAAAGGTGTTCATTGGGCTATTCTTTCATTTTCTAAAAGTTCAAGTTTGTCAGAATAGAGTAGGAGGAGAAAGGAATGCAGTGACTCTGGAACTGTCTCGCCCTGCACTTCCTGAGGCCTGGTGACGTCGTGGCTTCTTCCAGCCAGAGAGTAGAGTGGTATTCACACGGGGACAAAGTCACACCCTCTCTACCACAGAAAAGGTAAGCAACCACACCTGTTGGTTACTGTACACCTTGTGGCAATAACCATATTTTGGATGCTTGGGTTTTGTATTCTCCACACAGTGAGGGAGCAACGCTACCAAGTTCTCCTATGTATGCACTTTTAGAAACCAGCAGATATGTGTCACGGCTCCCCTGCTTACTCCCTATGGTCACTCCGGAGTGGAATGGCTTTTCTAGCATCCCTTCTTCCTCAGACAGCATTGCTTATCCCAGGAGCCCCTGGATCTCTTAGCTACTTTTCACTTGAAAAGCTAAGAGCGGATACCGTCACTTACAAGATGACTGACCTAAAAGAGACTCTTGAGAATAGAGGGACACATGTTTCACATCTGCTTCGACAATTCTACAGCACAGAATATGTCCTACAAACATTCTCCGCATAAGTTATAAAGTGACATGGACAAGGTATCTGTGAAAGATGTCTGTCTGTCTGTCTGGTTATCTGGGAATAGGTGGGCAGAGCTGGCAAATGCTGACTGCACATCCTGAAGAAGCATGGCTTAGGTAGCATGGTGATGCAAACCTACAATCCCTGAAGGATCATGAATCTAATGCCAATCTGGATTACAGGAAGACTCTGTCTTAAGAAAGGAGAGGAAAGCGGGGGAGTGAGCGTAAAAGAGGGAAGCAGGGATAGGGAGTGAACGAAAGAGGGCGGAAGGGGGGAAGCACAGGGTAGAGAGGTGCACAGCATCATCTGTGTGCCACTTACCTTCACCAGTGTGACACAAAGTCGAGTCACTTTGACTGAGAGACTTTCAGCTGAGGAAATGCTTCCATCAGATTAGGCTTCAGGGAGTCAGGATTGCACGTTCTTGACTGTTGATTGATGTGGGATGATTAGCCCACCGTGGGCAGTGCCACCTCCGGTCAGGTGGTCCTGGGAGACTAAGAAAGGTAGATGGACATGAGGCTATGAGATTTGTCAAATTCTTGGTCACCTCCTATGAGGGTTAATTTATGTGTCAGTTTGGCTAGTCCACAGTATTTGATAAACATCAGACTAGATGTAAACGTGAAGGTTTTAAGTATAATATTTATGTTTAAATGAGTAGGATTTGACTTAATCTTGTGAATAAAAACTCCTGGAAAGAGGCCATGTCTGCAGAGACTGACTGATTAGCCCTGCAGTAGTGCGTGAGAACATGCGATGTTGCAGGTCCAAAGACTTAATACCTGATCTTGGGCTAGTTCCAAACTCCCACCCCAGCAGCCATTCCTTACCCACCTCTGTGTCTGAACTAGCATATTGTGAGCAATCGATAGAAACCTTTTGGAATCTTTTATCTTACCACTATTAACCAGCTTCCACCAACCCAAAAAGCTAAGAATGTCGCCGAGAGCATCTTGGGCCTATAGAAATGCTTCCTCTTTCTTGCTACAACCGCCTCTCTGGGGTACCCACTAATGTATTTTAAACTTGCCTTGATTTATGACTTTCATTGTGCTGTAAAAACCGTAAGAACTTCACGAACCAGTTTCCACACTGGAACATGGAATCTGGAGTCGCTTAAATTTGTGTTCCTGGGCCCTGGTCACTCAAAATGGCTCCAGAATAAACTATCTCTTATTCCCTTTAAGATGAGATCTGTAGCTTTTGCACCAACAAGAAAATATCCTTTATAGTGTGAGTTGGAGGCTAGAGAGGTGGTTCATTCAGTAAAGTATTTGCTGCATAAACCTGGGCACCTGAGTTTGATCCCCAGAACCCAATTTAAAAAACCCATTGAGGTGTGTATTGGAAAAAAATTAAAAAGACAAAGATGTGAGATGACTATTAGCATGAAAAGGATATTATCTTCTGGCTCAACAGCGAGTACTAGTTATGAATTATGACATGAAAACACCAACTATGGACTACGCAAATATGGATGGGAGGTGGGACAACTAAGCAAAACTTCATTTACCAAAAGACAACTATCAAAAGACCCTATAACACCAAGAGGTTGCCACTCCCCAGTCTGCTTAAATTGCTTCCCCAGAAGTTCCCCTCCTGG
>LOJH01065581.1:0-10318 GCA_001685095.1 Ellobius talpinus | reverse complement strand
ACATATATGTAATAACTATATACTAAATATATACACATATATGTAATAACTATATACTAAATATATATACATATATGTAATAACTATATACTAAGTATATACACATGCATGTAATAACTATATACTAAGTATATACACATATATGTAATAACTATATACTAAGTATATATACATATATTTAGTATATATATATGTATGTATTTAGTGGACATCTGTACTGAGGGAAGGTTTTCAAGGCGCTCTTGTAATGGTTGAGCACTACATACTTCATAGAAAAGTACCAACACCTAAACTCCATGTAATAAACCTGTTACAGATAAGGAAGACGCAAAAGCAAGGCTATCAATTATTAAAATTGTGAACATAAGGTTTATATTTATGAAAATAAGCAAATAAATCAAATGAAGAAACAAATCCTTCCGAATTCGTCTGTAAAGGCTGCTGCAAGAGCACCGATATTGAATTGGTCTATCTCGACTTTCCAGGTGTTTGGAGAATTGAGTGAATTTATTAGAGAAAGCGTAATTATTAAAAAGTATAACTCAATTCTCCTCCAAATATGAGTCTCTCATTGGAATTTGTGGAAAGGGCAACACTACATTATCTCTTTGTGTGATAAATATAATTAATTTGTATAGTGATAGCTGAGTTCGCAACAAATAATATAGCCCTATAAAGAAATTCTAGTACTTGCTTAAGCCATGAATACAGACTTGTTAAGTGCAGAACAATGTTTGATAGCATTGGACTAGGAATTCCCTCATTTGATAGCAGTCCTGTGGGAATGATGGTGAGCATTACTGTTCCCAAATTGTAATATATGCCATTCCTTAATTTTAATAAGGAATCTGGCTGGAGTAAAGAGATGTTAGAAGCTCCCATGAGTTTATATCATTAATTTCTTGTAAAAGTAGAAATAAAATCATTTTTCCTCCTATTAATAAATCAGACATGGGGCTGAGGATTTAGTTCAGTGGTAGAGTACATGCGTAGTGTATGCAAGGCCATGGGTTCAATTCCCAAGAGCACACAAAAAAGAAAGTCATAACTTACTTCAAATCTAATTTCAAAATGTCTAGAACTCAAAATGAATGTAATAAAAGGCATGTGTGCTTCAAATATGTCCATAAGTTAGTTAATAAGATTTTTAAATAGAGCAGAAAGAGTGAAAAATTCTTTTTAAAAATATGAAGCACAATTTAAATCATATTCTATGTCTTGATTTGACTTTTCCTTGCAAACAATTAATGAATCTACGAAAGGAGTCTATACTCCTGGCGGCAGCTAACCGGACACCACAGAGACAGGAATGTTAGAATGACTGAAACTTCCAAGGGAATGAAAGCTCTCTGCCACTCACACTGTTTTCTCTAGAAAGCATCAACGCAGAAAACACAGGGGTTTTGGTTCTGATGGGAAGGCTGACAGGCTGGAAACCTTCACCGTTTATTCTCTACTTTTTTTTTGAGACAGGGTTTTTCTGTAGCTTTGGAGCCTGTCCTGGAATTCATTCTGTAGACCAGGCTGCCATCAAACTCACAGAGACCCACCTGTCTCTACCTCCAAAGTGCTGGGATTAAAGGTGTGCGCCACCACCACACAGTATATTGGTGGCATGATTCATTTCTTTGTTTTAATGTTATGTCTCCTAATATCTAATTTTTGTGAGGATCAACCAATGTGGTTTGAGTTTATTTTTACACAATAAAATTAATATCTTTTCTATAATTGACGAGGGAAAATTGATTATTGCATGCCAAAGGATCTTCCACGTGTGATCTCATTTCTGGAGACTTGGATGTGCTCCTTTAATATAGGACATGTGTCTCTAATGTCTCACATAGAGTAGATTAGTACTTTTTAATAGCTTAGTTATCATTAACTTTCAGGTGGCATTTTTGTTTTAAGTATTTATTTATTTGCTTTTTTATTATGTGTGTGTATATGTGTGTTGATGAAATGTGAACATAAGTGCAGGTGTTTAAGGAGGCCAGAGGTATCGGATTCCCTGAAGCTGGAGTTACAGGTGGTTGTGAGCCACCTCACGTGGGTACTGAGAATCGAACTCAGTTCCTGTGGAAGAACAGTGCATGCTCCTAACAACTGAGTCATCTTTCCAGTAGTAGTAGTAGTAGTAGTAGTAGTGAGTGCATGTGTGTGTGTGTTCACACACTCACGCATGTGTGTAAGGATAGGTGCCTGGGTCACAAGACATGTGGAGATTCTGGAACGACAACTCCATGAAGTTCATTCCTTCCTTCCTCATTACATAGGTTTGGGAATTAAACTCAGACCCCCAGGCTTGCACCTTCATGTGCTGGGCTATCTTCCTGGCCTTATTTTTCTTTTCTTTTTTTTTTTTTTAGTATTTTTAATCAAACAAAATCATGAACAGATTTTTCCCAACTATCTGAGACATAAAAACTATGTCCCTTGCAAGCTGCCATTTCTAGAGTCTTAAGTAGCCCAGTATCTCTGCTTGATGATAAATAAACACAGCTGTAGGGAATGGCTCACAAGTGTTCTATGTTTGAAGCATCCCCTCAAAACACCCTTCATTTTCACCTAAGTATGCAGATCCATTTTTAATTTTCATAGCACCAAATCCTTGAGTAGACATCACCTATATTAAGAACCTACTATTTATAAAAATTCAACAACTCACGCCATCAAACTGAATTTTGAGATAGTTTTAGTCCATAATAATTGGAAATAGAAAAACTAACATAATCACAATAAACTTAAGAGCACTTATATTAAGAAAAAAGTTTAATTTTTATAATAGACCTTATTTGGTGCAAATCATGACCTACTAACTTAAAAAATGCTAATAATTATATTTACTATACCATTTAATAGTAACCTAGTACCCTGATATACTAGAGGTGATGCTTCTATTCTTTTATATATATTTAATTATCACTATGATCTGATGACCTAAGTCTTCAGTTTATGTATGGTGAAACTGGCTTCCAAATAATGGTGCATGAAGTTTTACTGTCATTTTTAAATCAATAATGACAAAGTGTTGTTATGGAAACACATAACCATTCAGGTCTTCAGAGATAACTCCTTGTAGTTTTGAGGTAAGTTTGAAGCTATGCCATTGGGGTCAGGTTAATGAACAAATAGAGACAGAATAAAGAGGATTTATTTCAAGATGACCAAGAGTTGACATGATATTTTCATTTATTATCTAGCTACCACTGCGACTGCACAGGTAGTGGATTCACGGGGATGCATTGTGAGACCTTGATGCCTCTTTGTTGGTCAAAGCCTTGTCATAATAATGCTACCTGTGAAGACACTGTTAACAGCTATGTTTGTCACTGTTGGCCTGGTAAGTGACAATTACTTTATCTTTTTTTTCCTTTTTACTCAGACTAGAAACACATTGCTTATAGAAATTAAACTAAAAAGTTCTTTCCACCAAAGGCTTTAAGCCAACACTTTATTCAGCTTTACTTATTACATTGAATTCTTCATTGCCTACACAGAATTGATACTATACTCTAAACAGTGTAAGACAAGGGACCACAACACCAGTGAGTAGAACCCTCTAGGTTCAGAAACACAGCAATGGAAGGTTGAATTTCACAAAGCTTTCGTGAAGAAACATTCACTAGAATGGTTTCTTTTTATCTACCTATTTCCAGACACCAGAAATACAAAAAAAAAATACTTCAATGTGTTAACTTTCTAAGAGTTTATCTTGTCTCTTGGACAATTCATGAAGTCAGTCAATCTCTCATAATCTGGGAGCAAAAAGAGCATATCTAATTCTAATAGATATACAGTATACAAAAATACATGTTTTGGTACATTAAGGTATTATAAAGAGCTTATATTAAAGTGAATATTACCATTTAGAAAACATGACTGCATATGTGTCATAAATGGACTCACTGACAAGGAGACTTCGGATAAATATCTTAGCTACTCTTCAGATGGATTTTCACTTATAAAAGAAAGGTGTTAATAATGATATCCACCTCCTTGAGTTGTTTTAGAAAACAACTCCAGTAATAAATATAAAGATCTTAGCTCAGCTTAAAACATAGAAAACTCAATAAACACCAACTAGTTGGTAAAAATAAGAGATTGATCATTCTGTGCCCTGACTAGCACCAAGCAATACAACTTACTTTAGGAAGGAAGTGAGGGAGGGAAGGAAGAAAGGAGCAGAAAGAAACAAGTCAAGTGCTAGGAGCACATAGAAAGGGACCTGTCCTGCTGTGGATTTTCGGGTGATTGTTCAAGATCATTTGACTATGTTGAGTGGTATCAGTGAGAATGGAATGGGAAGAATGACAGCCAGATCTCAGAGATACTTGTCTGCCTTTTAAATTATGAGTCAGGGAAGTTACATACTGTGATGTTTGGAAAGAAAATGACCCCTAAAGGGAATGACACTATTAGGAGGTGTGGCCTTATTGGAGTAGGAGGGGTCTTGTGGGAGGAACTTTGTCAGTGTGGAGACAGGCTTTAAGTTCTCATGCATGCTCAAGCTAAATCCAGTGAAACAGACCATATCCTGTTGCCTGCAAGATGTAGGACCCTCACTTTCTTCTCTAGCACCATGTCTGCCTGCACGTCACCATGTCCCACCACGATGATAAAGGGCTGAACCTCTGAACTCTAAGCGAGCCACCCCAATTAAATGTCTCCCTTTCTAAGAGTTGCCTTGTGCTTGGTGTCTCTTCACAGCAATAGAGAACCTAACTAGGAGACATAACCTAACCTACTCATTTACAAAGAGGTCTTTTATAGGTCAATGGAACCTAACTAAGAGACATAACCTAACCTATTCATTTACAAAGACATCTTTTACAGCGTAATGGAAGCTGATTGAGTGAAATAAAACTGAAGATGCAACAGATTTTGAAACAGAGCTGAGTCACTTGCCAGAACTAAGACAGTAGTTGTAGGATGCGGAAGAGAGGATGGGGTCATTGCTATGGTTTGAAAGGAAAAGGTCCCCCACAGCACAAACTCAGGAGGACATTTCAGAAGTGGAGCCCAGCTGGTAGAAGTGGGGCACAAGAAGTAGTTCTTCAAAGATCATTCCTAATCTTTAGTCTTTACCACCACATGTTCTTATAACCCCTGACTGAGACACTTGCCCCATGCCTTCCCCTACTGTGATGGACTGGAAGCCTCTGATTAATCCCAAAGAATTCCTTTGTCTGTTATGTTGTTCCTGCAAGTATTTTCATCACATCTACAAAGAAGTAACTAACACAGTGGCCAGGAGGCTCATGTGGGAGGTAAATGACATGGGACGATTCAGCATGTTAAGAATCTGGGTTTCCATCTGAGGTCACTGTGTAAATGGTGGGTTACCCTAGATAGAAAAGTAAGAATGTCTTTATACCCTATGCTTACTGTTGTATAGAATGAGATTTAATACTAGAAGTTACTTTATAAGTTAGAAAGGACTGTAAAGGTTGTGCTAAAAAACACATCGGCAAGCGTCATGGCTGCATTTGTCTATAGTCCTTATTTCAAAAGTAAATAATTTGCAGAAGTATCCATCAACTTAAATGTTTATCACAGAAGTTTTCCTGAAACTCAGATGTTATCGAATATGTGGAAAAAAAAACAAAACAAAAAAATGAAAATCACAATCCCAGAGGATCTGATTTGGTATCATGTTGTTTCTTTGTACAGAGATTTATAGGGAAACTTGTTAAAAATATTGACTGTGGTCTTGACTGAAGGAATCTATTTATATCTGGTTAAAGAGAACAGCAACTAAAATCCCCCCAGAGTCTTGGCGGTGTGGACAGGACTGGCAAACACATAAATCAGCATGCCCCCCATCCCACTCCCAACTGAATGAGATAATGCATGCGCTGGAAAAGCAGGGAAGGATTTATTATAGTTCTAAATCTCTTCCTAACTTGGCTGATGTGTGAGCTTGAGTCTTAGAACACAAAGAATATTACAAACAGCCATGTTCTTTTTCTCAGAAAGTCCTGATGCATCGCAGCCTATTGTGGGAACTACTGTTTAGTGACAGTTGAAAAGCATGTAAGCATGAAGCAGAAACATTTCAAAAGTGGGCATTCTTGGTGAAGAGCGTTGGAGGGCTCTTTAAGGTGCTCTCCGTTAGAATTATGAGGTCTCTATTTGACATGTTTCTTACTTCCTTTATCCAATGCTCAAGTTTCTTCTTCAGATTGTTGAGAAGGGTCCCAAGGGTTACATGAAATAAATATATTAGACTGTGGTGCAAGAGGATTTATTTTGTGGCTATTATTTGAAATAGGATCCACTCGGGTTTTTATTAGAGCTACAAAATGAGCAATAATATTGCATTCTCATTACTGGCTCATCAATAGTTAATTCTCTAGTTATGCACTGAGCCGGTTATAATTTAAGTTGTTGTCATTTTAACCATTAATTAATACTATTTATTCTCACTCAGTCATTGATTGAAGGTCAACTATTTCTGTATTGCTGGGTAGTGGAGTGTTGAATAAAATACACACAGTCCTGTTTATGTGGAGCCGACAATCTGTTGAGGCAGTCAACTATACATGCAAGTAAGCACATCGTTAAATGTTGTCAAAAGAGCAATGGAAGAAAAAGACTGAGGAACATGACAAGAAATCAAGGCATCTTATTGTGTGGTGACATGAACAAGAGAGAAAGTGTTGTGAGGTAAAGTCTGAAAACAGAGGAAGAGTTGACCAAGTAAAGGTATGGGAGAGAATTTCCCAGAAGGGAAGGGAGCATTGTTAAGCCTGTGGGGTAGAAAGCATCCTCAGGGAGGAAGTGACAGAGCTGGATGAGGAGGGGTGCTGGGATAGAAAGAGCCCATATACTGAGGGAGCACTTAAACTGTGTTAAGGATCTTGAATTTTATCCTGTGTGAAAACAAGAAGTGATGTTATTAAAGTGAAAAAGCTCGATGGTTTGATTTTCAAATTTTGTGATTTAGGATAAAGATAAGGTTCTCCGTGAACTTAAGGTGACATTGCTGATGTCACTTGTCTTGTGGGTTGGTGTCCCTGGAAAGACTCCATACATTTGTCTCACCAGCTTACAAAGTGTCTGGTGCTATTTCCGCAGCCACCAACATCATGTCGGGTAGTGGCACACGCCTTTAATTCCAGCACTTGGGAGACAGAGGCAGGTGGATCTTTGTGAGTTTGAGGTCAGCCTGGTCTGTAAGAGGTAGTTCCAGGACAGGCTCCAAAGCTACAGAGGAACTCTGTCTCAAAAAAAAAAAAATCATGTCAAAGCAAAACAAAACTCCAACGGGGTAAATCACTCAATGTCCGGTATCTGGGATGCACTCATGACCTTCTGAACTCCTCCAAAGGGCTTGGGTCACTACTTCTCTGGCTCTGCTTGCTGCAAAACACACACCATCTCCTAGGCTCTGGCTGGCTTCGCTCGGCACCTGCTGCTATCCTCCGTTGTCACGCCATGGTACTGACATCTCCAAAATGCTGGCCTCTGCTGCAACTGTGCCACTCTCTCCCTAGCAGCCTCCCCTGGGCTTTCTTCGAATACTCCAGCCATGCCACACAGTACCAAGCCTCAGCTGCTCTCTATGACCCTTCATGACCTCAAAACCAGTACCACCTGGGTGATTCTTAAACTACCAAGTTCGGCTGCAGGCATATAGTATAATCTTAGTCACCTCTGGAGCACAGCTTAAGTGTGTTGCCTCTAAGAAACACTTCCCAGAGGATTTCACTTCCATGATGCTGGTCTCTTGTTAATCACCGCTAATGTCTCAGTTCCAGCTGACCAGCACTGATTGTCCTGGAAAAGCAAATATTTAACTTCAGTTGTTCTGGTATCTTGTTAACCTTCAGCCTTCCGTTAACCAGAACCATAGAGTCCTAACTCAAAATAGCAAGCAGTCATCAAGAGACTTGCAAACTTCCCTCTGAAACTTCACAAGAAAGGCTCTGTGGTCTGCATTTCGCTCAATACTCTAATATTCCAAGCTCACACAGAACAGTCCGCCATGCTTCGAATACTAAAAAGCCCAGAGTTTCAAAGCCCTTCCGTAATCCTCCCCAAAACAATGCAGTCAGGTCTGTCACAGAGATATACTGGTACCAGTTTATTCTATCTGTTACTTTGGCCTTTAAAGAATACCTTAGGGTTTCTAAGGCTGGGATGAAACATCATGACCAAAGCAAGTTGGAGGAGGAGAGGGTTTGTTTGGCTTACACATCCACATCAAGTCCATCATTGAAGGAAGACAGCAGGAACCTGGGGGCAGGAACTCATGCAGAGGCCATGGTGGAGTGCTGCTCACTGGCCTGCTCCTCCCTCTCTGATGATTCTTTGTCTAGTTTGCCACAAATCTGGCCAGTGCAAGGGACTTAGGATTGGCTCTGTGGATGCTGCTGACTTTTCAGAGATAACACTTTCTTTTAAAGGTTCGTTTATAAAAGAACTATTTGTTAAATTGGTATAAATGGTTTTCCATGTGGTGTTCAGATTAAATCATAGTTATCTTGAAATTCCCTTTTATTTCAAGCCTTACTAATGAAACCTTTCTAAAAATACTGAACAAAACCTTACAACTTCTAGAATTTATTTTGTATCTCTTATCCATTGCTGCTAGGATCTATTTCCATGAGGCATCCTCTTACCGGCTTTCCCCGCTAGCTTTTTGAGGGTGGGCATCTTGCTAATTGGCACCAGCACAGTGGTCAGCCTCCTCTTAGACAAGTGCCTGGCATTTCCCAAGCTTTGGCTCAGCAGTTTCTCTGAACTTTCATCCTGCAGGATACACAGGTGCCCTGTGTGAGACGGACATAAATGAATGCAGCAGCAACCCCTGCCAGATCGGGGGTGAATGTGCCGAACTGTCCTCAGAGGCTCTGTATGGACACATCGCTGGCCTGCCTTCCTCCTTCAGCTACCTTGGAGCCTCGGGCTATGTTTGTATCTGTCCGCCTGGATTCACAGGTGAGGCAAATGAAATGGGTAACCACTCCTGGGTTTAATGACAGCAATGGATGTAACTAAACATCTGATTAGAAGACTCGGGCTGTCCCCATCATGGTCTTGACCTCTTTGCTCATATTCTCACTCCTCCCACTCGTCAGCTGGAGTTTGGGAGCTCAGCCCAGGGCTCCACTGCAGGTCTCTGCACCTGTCTCCATCAGTTGCTGGATGAAGGTTCTATAGTGACATTTAAGATAGTCATCAATCTGACTACAGGGCAAGGCAAGTCTGGGCACCCTCTCCACTATTGCTTAGAGTCTTAGCTGGGGACATCCTTGTGGATTCCTGGGAATTTCTCTAATGCCAGGTTGTAGTAGGAGGCCACTTGTTCATTCCAGGCAGCCCAGGCCACGAAATAATCACTCAGAAACTATATTATTTAAATCGCTGCTAGGCCAATCACTTAAGCTTATTGCTAGCTAGCTCTTCTATCTTTGGTTAACCCATTTCTATTATATTTTACCATGAGGCTAGTGGCTTACCGGCAAGGTTACAACTGGCAGCTTGCATCTTTCCCCTCTGGCAGCTCCATGGTATCTCTCCGACTCTGCCTACTCTCTCAACTTGTGGGTTCACGTCCTGAGAGAGAGAGAGAGAGAGAGAGAGAGAGAGAGAGAGAGATCTTCCAGCCTGGCTGTATTCTGTTAAGCCATTAGCCGAAAGCAGCTTCTTTATTCATTAACCAGTAAAAGCAACACATATATTGAAGGACTTCCCACACCATCAGGCTTCTTGCTAGTGCCATAATGGCTCCCTCAATCAAAATATCTCTTTCCCTGCTTTCCATCTCTGCCCTTCCCCCATCTCAACTATCCCATTACCTGAACTAATGGGAATTCACCAACTCCAGCCTGATAGGGAAGGAACCAGCATAGAACCAAGCCAGACCCTCTGAATATGGGTGACAATTGTATGGCTGGGGCAGAATATGGGGCCACTGACAGTGGCACCATGATTTGTCCCTGCTGCTTGTATTGGCTTTTTGGAACCCATTCTCTTTGAATGGATAACTTGCTCAGCCTGTATATAGTGGGGAGAGCCTTGGTCCTTCCTTGAAGCAATGTGCCTTACCCTCTCTGGGGAGTGTATGGGTGTGGGGTAGGGAGGAAGGTGGAAGGAATGGGAGGAGGAAGAAGTGGGAACTCAGATTGGTATATTATTTTTAAAAAATAATATGAAAAAGAAGAAGGAGGAGGAGGAGGAAGAATAAAGAAGAAAGAAAAGAGAAGAGGAAGAAGAGGAAGAGGAAGAAGAGGAAGAAGTGGGAGAGGGAGAGGGAGAGGGAGAAAAGAAGAAGAAGAAGAAGAAGAAGAAGAAGAAGAAGAAGAAGAAGAAG
>LOJH01065580.1:0-10450 GCA_001685095.1 Ellobius talpinus | reverse complement strand
ACAATTTGTGTGTTGTTATTTCGGGGTATAAACTAGCCGTGCGGGAGCCGGGCACGACAAAAAGCAGGCCTGCTCCCCTTTCACTACACTTTCCTAGAGTATGTGGTCGCAGGAATAGGACAGCAATGACCCCTGAGGATGTTACACACATTTTCAGATACTTATTGAACATTTGCATTTCTGCTTTGAGAATGGTCTACTTGTTGATTGGATGACTTTGTTTTGGAGTGATTCCTTTTTGAGTCCTTCATGGATTTCAGATCCTGGTCCCTTATCAGACTGTATAGCTGGCAAGGACTTTCTCCTTGCAGCTGACTGTGTCCACTCTGCCATTTCCTTTGCTGCACACCCTTTAATTTCTGTTTCTTTATTCTTGCTGTTATTTCTTGGACCACAGGAGTCCTTTATAGAAAGCCCTTGCCCATGCTTGCACCGTAATGTGTTTTCCTTATGTTTTATTCTAGCAATTTCAAAGTTTCAGGTCTTATATTAAAGTCTTCGGTCCACTTTGAATTGATTTTTGCATGGAATGAGAAAAAAAGAATCTAGTTTCATCCTTTTCCATGTGGGTATCTAGTTTCCCATCAGCACTTATTAAAGAGGCTCCTTATTCCAATCTATGTTTTTAATGTCTTTGTCAAAGATTAGGTGGCTAGAGTTACACAGGTTTGTTTCTCGGTCCACTATCCTATTCCACTGGCTCATGATTCTGTTTGGGGACCAAAATGATGCTCTTTTTGTTAGTGTGGCTCTATAGCATCATTGGGCACTGTGATACTTCCAGCATGGCTATCTGTTTAGCATTGCTCTGATTATTTGTCTTCCATTTCAATCTTAGGATATTTTCCTAGCTCTGTGGAAAATGTAATTGTAATTTTGATGGAGAATGCATTGAATCTACAGATTGTCTCAGTAGTATAACCATCTCTAAAGCAATATAAGTTCTTCTGATCTATAAGTATGTATGCTCCTTCCACCTTCCACCCTTGTCTCCAGTTTCTTTCTTCAATGTCTTTAAGTTTTCATTTCATTTCCCCTCCCACTAGTCTTCTTTTTCCCCAGACAATTCCAGGTCCACTTTCATGTCATGTATACTTTTGTTTCTATATGAAATCTAGAACCAGAAATGAAAGAAAATATATAGCATTTGTCTTTCTGAGACTCATTTAATTTAATATTATTCTCTTTGGTTACATTCACTTTCTGGTTACATTCAAATGATGTATGTTGTTGTCCTTGATGGCTTGAATTTTCTATTGTACAAATACATGTCATATTTTGTTTATTCATTCCTCTGCTGTTGGACACCCAGGTTGGTTCCACAACAGTGATTTTAAATACTGATGCAAAAAAATCATTGATATGCAAATATTTCTGAGTTTTAACTTTCTTGTTAGGCTTATTCCTGTTTATTTCCTTGAGTTCATTTGAAATGACATTTTTTGTTTTAATTTCTTTTGTTTTGATTTTTGTTTTAATTTCCAGACAAATTTTTTGGCTAGGAGGAAATCTGCTGATTTTTGCATAATGATTTTTTTCATACTGCTACTTTGATGAAGGTGTTTATTGTATCTAAGTAGTTTATTTCTTAATTTTAGCTATAATTTAATTCAGTTTATTATTTATTTTAGTTATAATCCTGGTAGACTTTAGCATGTTTTAGGTATGAGATCATGCCATCTGTAAATCCTTTTATTTTCTTTTCCTTTTTTTGCTCTGGCTAAGACTTCAAGCACCACACTGACTTAGAGTAGAGAGAGTGGTCACCTCCTGTCTTATTCCAGGTTTTAGAAACAATGCTTTTAGCCTCCCCAACCTCCCATAAAATATAATGTTAAGTATAGAGTTGATTCATAAATATATATACTAAATAATGTTATTATTGTGTTGAAATATGTTATTTATGTTCTAGTTTCTTCTGGGCTTTGAGAATAGAGATGTTGACCTTCCTAGATGTTTCTTCTTCACCTCCTAGGATGATCATGACTTCTGTCTTTATTCCACTTATATATTCCATTCAGTGATTTGTGTATGTTGGATCATCCTTGTATTCCTGGGATGAAATTCAGTCTGGTTGTGTCTAATCTTCTGTATGTGCACTTGATTCTTTTATTGGGTATTTTTATGGCACCGCTCATGGGGAAATTGGCTCTAGCTTTCTTTTTTTGGTTGCTTCCTCTTCGGTTTTTGGATTATGGTAACTAATAGGATAAGTCTGGCAGTGTTCCTTTACTTCTTATTGTAGGGAACAGTTTGTGGAGCACTGGGGATAGCTCTCCCTTAAAGATCTGGTCCAATTCAATAGCTAACATGTCAGTTTCAAACTTCCTTTGGGAGACGCTGTTGAAACAAGGTAGAAGGCAAGGGTTGACACACAAGGTTGTCCCAATTATCTACATACACACACACACACTACAGTGTGCATGTGCTCAAACACACACACACTACAGTGCACATGTGCTCAAACACACACACACACACACACACATGAAACAAATAAAGAAAAACCTAACGTGTATTGCTCAGTGTCCTGATGTTTTGTGCCATTTCCTTTGTGAATGTGAATTGGTGGTCCTTGCTCTTTTTAGAATAGGGTGTGTTTTTGTTAGCCTGACTTCTTCTCCTAGAGAAGAGAAGGAGGCAGCCTCTGATGCACCATCTCCTCTCCTCTCTCACTGTACATTTTAAAGCAGTGGGCAAAACTAAGCAGGTGATAGAGAAAATTTTGTACTATTGAGTATTTGCACCAAACAACCTTTCATTTCAATGGTATTCTCCCAGCAGCAGGTTTTTTCTATCCCCCCTTACTCCAGTAGACAATCAACACTGACTACAGATATTTTTAATTGTCATAATGAGGGGTAACTACTAACATCAACTACATAGAGGCCAAGGATGCTAAACATTCTAAAACATGCAGGGAGGAAAAAAGTACCTGTCTGTGGTGGTTTGAAAGAAAATGGCTCCCATACATTCATAGAGAGTGGCATTAGTACAAGATATGGTTTTTGGAGTGGGTGTGGTCTTGTTAGAGGAAATATGTCACCGTGGAGGCAGGCTTTGAGGTCCTATATATGCTCAAGTCACACCCAATGTCTCAGTTCACTTCCTGTAGCCTGCCAATCAAGTTGCAGGACTCTCAGCTCCAACACCATGCCTGCTTGCATGCTGCCAGGTACCACCATGATGATGATGGACTAAACCCCTGAACCTTAAGCCAGCCCCAATTATATGTTTCCCTTTATAAGAGTTGTCATGATCATGGTATCTCTTTACAGCAATAGAAACCCTAAGACATTGTCCCCAAGTATCAACAGTACTGAAGTTGAGAAACCTCTTCTATTCACAGAAAGAAAGAAAAAATAAGAGGATTGGCTGACCTCTTTAAGAATTACTCTCACGATCTCTAAAATGGGTTACTCCAACTTTGGGTGAGTCACCTGATCTGCACCTCATCTCTAGAGAGAGGCAAAGTGTCCTGTCCTCTCTGTTGTTTTCTTCACTCCTTCTCTGCATTTTTACTCCTCAAACTCCTGCAGACTCAGTCGCCTCCAGTAATTGGACCATCTCTGCCCCCTGCCTACAGTTTAAACAGCTGGAAGCTTGACTTTGACAAGCAGAAATCAGGGGTCTTGAAACTCTAGGAAGCAAAAAATGTGCTCAGATGCTTAAAAATATCCCCCCTCAAAGTATGTCAAGGGGAGAGTCTCTAATCATAAGCATTAGGGGATATTCTAAAAATGTTCAAGTAGAATCTGAAAATCTGACTGAACATCTCTCAGTTTGCTTTTACATGAGAATCAGCTTGAAGCATTCAAGGTTAGACTATTAATTTGTAGGCCCTTCAATAAGAACACTATCTTCCCTGCCCTGTTTGAACCTTTAGCCATCACCCCCATGGTGTTTTGGTTCTTATGCCAATTTATTTTTTTATCGTACTTCTGCCTCTATTTTCGTTCTTCAGTGTGATGTAGGAACATAACGTTGGTGGGCATTCCTATTGTGAGTATTTGCATTTTTGAACAACATCTGAATGGCATCATGAGTTCAGATAATTTAAAATTATGAGCCTTGCGGATAGCAATCAAAATGATTTTGCACAGATAAAAATTACTGTGCTATGCAGGGAACCACAGCAGTGTGCTCCTAATACATGAAAGAAATCAGCCATAAAAGTGTGAGCAGTGTGAACATTTGCCTTAAACAAAGCAGAGCTAGTCTCACACAGCATTGGTGTACGGGAGCTGTTTGTGTTTTTATAGTTTGTGAATATGTGCTCTTCGTGAATTCACTCATGAAGAGGTGGTCACACACACACACACTCACAGATGTCCGCTCCTCATGCAGGTTTCCAGTTATCATCTGTCTCAAATATGCATTTGACCTTATAAAAAGAGTTATTAGATGAGCACGCTGAGGGATTTCAGAAGCTGACGATCTGCTCCAAACTTAGACTTACCACATGTTTAAGCAGGCAAAGGCCCTTTCCAGCATACGTTATGTATTTCCACACTGAAGTATGATTCTTTAAATAATACATTTTTCAGTCACTCAGAAACAATAGTAGGGTAATACAAGCAACCATTTCTGAAATTACTGAAAAATCTTCCATAATTGGTATCAATAACAAATGAAGGGATTTTGATCATAAGAAAAAGAAAATTTTCAAGATGGAAAGAAGCAGCTGTGAGAAGGGAACCTTGCCCGATGAGATATGATATTAAAGGAGAAAATACAACCTACAATGGCAATATTTTCAACTACGGAATTTGACTTGTATTCTACTTCAGTTTCCTTTTTTCTTAGGGAGAAAGTAAGGCAAGCCACTTCCTTGATTCTCAGTGTCTACAAATATAAAACAGGGTAAGCAACTGGAGTTAGCATTTGATGTAACCAGAGTTATATTGGATGTAACTTCTTAAAGAAGGGCTTTGGGATGCGGCACCTTCACATTGCAAGGATGGTATTACATATCCAGGAGAAAGCATGGCTACCACTATCACTGACTCTGTGGTTAGATCCTGAGAATGTGTACTCTTCTCTACACTTCCTTAATGATTCCAAGGCAACCAGTCATCATCTAGTGATGAAGACTACCAAACTGATGAACCCATGACCTCTCAGCATCTCCTACTCCAGATTGTTACAGGGTGGTACCCACTGTTATGAGCTGAGGGAAATGGCCCTGCTGTCATTTTCATGTCTATGTCAAACAAAATGATGAGGCTAGAATTTAATCACCTTTTAAAGGCTCAAACAGTAGCTGACTTTCATTCACTGATTAATGTCAGCCTCAAGCCTGAGTTCTTCATGTCGGTCTTATTTAAGGCTTACTGCAAATCAGTTTTTAAAAAAGAGTAGTGTGAGTATTGTGATCCCTACTTTACTTATGGGAAAACTGAGGCTTAACAAATTCAGTAGTCTGAGTAGCTCAGATCATAAGGCAACTAAGCTTTGGATTTGAAAGACTGTTACACTGACTGGTCATGAGGTCAAGTGGCATGGGGTATGAGTAGACACTGAAGACAAGAGAGGAGAAGTCACTACATTCGAGGTGTTAGTCACATCGGGTTAAGGCTTGAGGGGGTTAGAGGAGGCAGTGCACCTGCCCTGCCCGCAAACCAGCTAGTCTAGACACGTATGTGCTTCCCTTTGTGTGACAGACAATTGGAACAAAGGCCCCAAATAACTCAAATCTCCCATGCAAGGAGACGGGAAAGGCAGGAGCTCTGGCATCAGGCAGAGGATAACTTCAGTCCCAGGAAGAGATGCCACCAAGTTCCAATAACTTGTCGGTCCACTTTGCAGGACCAGCTGGATCTAGATCCAACTGGATCTAGACTGACTGGTTATGTCAGTCAGACCGCTTGCCATCTATTTAACTCTAAGTTTCATGTCAGAAACTCAAAGACAGACTCAAGGATCACTGGTTCCTTTTAAGTCTTGTCTATTGGGGCTGCTGGAGTCCAGAATTTTATCTAAAATCTCCAGCAACAGAAGTTATATCCTAAGATAAAGTAAAGATGGAACCAGGTACAAAGAGGTTAATATGAACCCAGGCTGCTGAAGCAGTTTCAAGGACAGAAGGCAGAAGAGGCTGGGGCCGAGGAACCCATCACTGTAAGAAAGAGCCAGGGCACAGTACAAGCTCCCCATGGAGCTCGGCCCCTGTCTCTGCATACATGCTATAAAGAACAAGCTGTCATTCCCTATTCCTCCCTCTGCCTTATCAGGTAGCCTTTCTGTGCTTATCAAAATATAAATAAGGCATTGTGAATTTCAAACCATTGGTCTAATAGCTCATAGCCAGAAAGGTTTACAGAGTCAGGAAGGTAGAGTAGTGCCCATTTTTGAGAAATTACTTACAGATTTCCTTTACCAATGTTCCGAATACCACCTTTACACGCAAACAATAGACTTTTATTGTTTTGATCACAAGGCATGATTGTAAGCGACAGGTTTGTCTTGAGGAGTTTCTCCAGAAGCATTTTACAGACATAAACAGCATCAGGACGATTCTATAAGCACCGTGTTCATCCCAGCTCTTGAATAATTGATTGTACTGTTTGCGATGTGCCGGCCTTGTGAATTGTCTCCTACGTACTGCTGAAGCTGTACTGAGTCATTTGCTACCTTGGTGAGGGATTTTTTTTTCCTGTTTTCACATTTATGAATTTGTTCCCCTGGGAAACATCAAGGTCAATTTCTGCCATTTGTTTCAAAATGCAGAGGGTTTAACTAAAGGTAATGTTGATCATGACTGTAGCCAAATATAGACCTGGGTCTTACGCACCTATTTAAGAACTGAAAACACTGACACGGGAACATGAAATGGTGCAAAGTAAACAAGAAAAAATGAAACCAAAAGAAAAAGAAAAGTGGAATGAAACAGGAATTGTGTGATCTTAATTCCCAGTGTCCCCCTGTGTGAGATGGCCTGACCTGATCTCTGCCATGGCTGTTCTGGGTTACCTAGAAGAGTGGAGGATGAACATAGAATGGTGATGGACCCTGGCTAACAAATGAAGTTTTCAGTTAATCAGGGTCTTGTTTAGTCCAGTGGTTCTCAAACTTCCTAAAATGCTATGACCCTTTAATACAGTTCCTCATGCTGTGGTGACTCCCCCAAGCATAAAATGACTTTTGTTGCTATTTTATAACCGTAATCTTGCTACTGTTATGAACTGCAATGTAAATACTTTTGGAGACGGGTTTTTCTAAAGGAATCGTGACCCACAGGTTGAGAACCACTGCTTTAGTTGCTTTATTTCTTTGTAGATATATTAATTTTGTTTGCTTGCTTGCTTGTTTTGTTTCATTCTGGTTTTTCGAGATAGGGTCACAGTGCATTGGCTCAGGCTGGCTCTGAACCTGCCATTCTCCTGAATAACTGTGGTTACAGATGGTGGCTACCATACCCAGCTCTTTTTAAAGAAAGTAAATAGCAAGTCTAACTTCAAGAGAAAGCTTTAGCCCATGGACAACTTATTGAGTGCCTTTCTAGGCACTTGGCTTATGGCTCTGGAACCCCAATTGTGTTGTCTACACATAAGAAGCAAAGGACAGAAGGTAACCAGAGAAACCAGGGCATGGGATTCATCAGCTACCCTGATACTGAGATGGAAACGTGAAGAAAAGTAGGTCTTCAAGATAGAAATCGTGTTTCATAAAAAACTAAATGACAAAGGTCACCTATGGAAGCCAACGAACATGGACATAAGCACAAGAGACAGCTGGAATGCTAACTTGGAAGCCAAAAGGAGCAGAGCTTTGGGTGGTCACAGGAGAACCGTGCTGTAACAATAAAGGCCAGATAGATAGATGTTCTAAACACTCAAGGCTCTGAAGATTTAATGCCCAGGCATCCTTTCTAATGACCATTATCCACAAAAACAAGGGAATAAATCAAGAGCCAGACTGAGGAAGCAGGGGCTCCAATAATAGATCTGGGAAGGCGATCCCTGGAGATTGCCCAATCTAGATTAAAGGGAGAGAGAGAGATCATGGGTGGGTGGCTGCCAGGATGAAACCAAAAACAAATAATTTTTGTATGTAAATTTTATATGAGAGTACTATTGTTCTTTTCTTTCTCTTCTACCCAGTTTTTGTTGTTAGATTTATTTTATATGTATAGTTTTTGCCAACATACATGCCTTGTGCCCATGGAGGTCAAATGAAGGCATAGGATCCCCTGGAACTAGAGTTTTGAATGGTTAGGAGACTCCATTCTTACACAGATAAATCTAAATTTTTATCTGTCTATTTATGTATTTCTCTGTCTGTCTGTCTATCTATCATCAATCATCTATATATCATCAATTTATATACTATCTGTAGGTTTAGATGTTTCTGTAAGGGTAGGGTGCCAAAGACTGAACTAGTGTCCTTATAAGAAGAAAGTCAGAGATCTTATTCTATTTCCATCTCCTCCCTGGCTAGCCCCCATCTGCTTTGCAGGATAAGCTTTCTCCATCCAGGGAGCGAGCCCTATTAGACACTGTACTGTATTTAAATAACCGAGCCTTCAAGCCTCCAGCTCTGAGAGAAATAAAGTTTCGGTGTTAAAGCCACTATGTGCATAGTATGGGTCTGTAGCAGCCATTGCTGACTGTGGTAGAATTTATTGAGCAGTTTCTATATGCCCACCACTGGCATATGCCCACCACTGGCATAAATGCTGAGGGTGCAAGACAAAGAAAGTACAGTGTTTATTTTGGGGAATCATTATCTAGCTTGGACAACAATATATAACCAAAAATTTCAATATAAATTGATGAATGCTTCAATAGACCAAAAGGCGCAGGACCCTATGTCCCAACAAAGATCTTCCAAACTGTTATCACCAAATGACTCTGTCTAATCACTTGTGATGCTGAACTCCTGAGACCCTAGGGAATAGTGGGTTTCCTTGTGAGTTTGGCTGCTTTTCTGTCCTTCAATAGAAGGTAAATCATTGTACCTACTCTTGATACAATCAAACCTTTTCAGCTTTTTGTTTCTAAGTTTACCAGCTGTTGGTTTGATGTTAACATTGGTCATGAATGTCTGTATAAAGGTAGATTGAACAAGGCTTGAAGCAAAGAAAGAGAGAAAAGACAAGTGTCTGTGCTCCATTCATATGATGAAAAGCAATGTGGGGAAATCGCAAACAAATATAATCAGTAAGTCTAACTCTAACCCAATGCTTCTTAGATGATAGCAGATGAAGAAACATGATGTGGGATTCCCCTCTGTATGCTATGAATATGTTTTATTATCATTGGTTAATAAAGACGCTGCTTTGGCCTATAGCAGGGCAGAATATAGCCAGGCTGGAAGAGATATATAGAGAGAGTAGGCAGAGTCAAGGAGACACCATGTACCTGCCAAAGGAGAAGGACACCAGAATCTACTAGTAAGTCACAACCTTGTGGTGATACACAGATTAATAGAAATGGGCTAATTTAAGATATAAGAGCTAGGTAGGAATACACCTAAGTCATTGGCCAAGCAGTATTGTAATTAATATAGTTTTGTGTGATTATTTGGGTCTGGGCTACTGGGAATACAAAGAGCAGTCTCTGTTTACAAAATGATACCCACCTTCTGGCATGGGTCGATATAAGGCCTAAAAAAGCCTAAAGTAAGAAAAAGGGCTTCTAGGCCCACAAAAACAGGAGCCAAGCGCAGCTTCTAGGTAGCCACATTTTTCCTCCCCAGTAAAGTTCTGTGTGCTGGTGGTGAGCAGAGGCACAGCTCCTTTAAGAGAAGGCTTCCTGACTCAGCATTAGCAGCAAAAACTGCAGAATTTCTTTGAGAGACAGCTTCCTGATTCATGCTGGCAGCATGAATCGCTCTGTCTCTTTCAGGAGATTGAGCACTTAAATGTGGTTTGTGAACAGCATGCTACAAGTTGCTTAATAGCAACATAGACATGCTGAGTCCCTGGAGGTGGGGTAGTGAACATACCTTTACCATGTTAGACTTTTTGGAGTCAACAGGCAGGGCTGCAGAGTTGGCCCTAGCCACATCTGCTTAGCATATGTTTAAAAAGGCACTCTTGGTCAGAAAATGATTACAGATATACAATAAAGACAGATTCAGACAAAAATAAANNAAATGATTACAGATATACAATAAAGACAGATTCAGACAAAAATAAACCTCTGAAGGGGTCACAGAGTGTTTAAAAAATGTACATAGGCTTGGGAGAGAGAGGGAAAAGGGCATATACAGTTATAATGCAAAAGAGTACAGACAGTCATAGATTAAAGGTGTAAAGACAAGATAAAAATTAAAAAGTAATAGAGTTTAAAAATAAGCCACGGAAAGATGGACTATACACAGAGAGCCTTGATTATGTATATTATTGTGGTTTTTTTAATTTTTTGATGCAGAGAGACATTTGATTTTAGCAGCTGTTAAGTTAAACCAACATAAAGGTATCTTGACTTCAAAATTTGAGTCTAAG
>LOJH01065577.1:0-10451 GCA_001685095.1 Ellobius talpinus | reverse complement strand
TGCTCTTTGGACTAGAAAGGGAGGGGGAGGGGGTATGGGAGGATGGGGAGGGAAGTGGGAGGAGGGGAGGAGGTGGAAAATTTTTTTAATAACAATAAAATGTGTCTGAAATAAAAAAGAAAAAAAAATAAAAAATAAAAGTATTTAGGAAAGAAAAAAACCTCAGTTATCAAATAGAGTTCAAATTCTCAATAAAATATTACAATATATTAAAATTATAAAAGGGATTCTTAAATATACCATATATAAGTAGCCAAAGTCCTAGAGATGCCCATACAAAAAACTCTATATTTAGCGACTCGAGCATTTCAGTAGCTCTGCAGTCTCTTCAAACCTGAAATAGAACAAATGACGTATAGCTAAGTGCACAACTCGTAATGTAACAGGCTTAAAGCTGTTAGACATATGCTTCTGAGCCTATGATAAACCTGAGTGTTTTCCTTATTTTAGGCAGAGTTAATATTAATACATAGAAATAGAACAAACATAAATCAGCCAATTCTTGTAGCATAAATTATTTTAGAATTTTCCAAATGTCAAAGAGTTTTGTAGTTTTTTAAGGTAGTAGGGTATAAAACATTTTGATACCATTTCATCATTTATTTCCTTTAAACCACTCTTTGCTAAAATTAGATGTAATATTATTTGTCCCCAGTAAAAGCATCATCATGGTACTGAATCAATAGCTCACTAGAAACACAACATAATTTTGAAGCCTAACATAATATTGAAAATGTCTCCCAACTATCATAATGTTTTGGTCAATCAATTATCAGAAGTAGAGAAATCTGAATTAATGATCAACCAAAGCATCTTTGCTCTTTGTAACCCATGATAAATTCTGTGAATCGTGTTTCACACCGCTTACTGGAAACCAAAGCAGTGACTCAACTCACACACACACCCAACTGGAAGTAGATTTACTATCAACTGAAGTCTTAAAGGAAATTCCACACTGACTGAGCCTCACAAGGTCTAAAACACATGTGTACATCCATATACCACACTCCAGTACAGTTCCCTACAGAGAAATGATTTCTGTTGCCCCTTTCTGTTACTTACATTTTTTTCATCCTTTCCATTTTCTGGATTGTTGTTTCCTTTAATTTAAAAAGAAACAAATTTAGGCAATTTCTCAAAGTAAACAATCCTCAAAGATGGACCATGAATATATGAAATGCACTCTGAGACACCGCATAAGACTCGTCAACACAACCCTTAAGAGTGGAAACTTAGAATTTTAGCATTTTTCTAGCCAACAGTATATACTACATAGCTTTTACTAAAAATGATGCTTTCTTCTTCTCTACCTTAGAAATCATCTAAGCAGTTGACAGCTTCTCTTACCTCTGAAAAATCTTTCAGTCCACAATAATGAACAGTGGAGCCCCTGGGCGTTGATTCTGGTGACACTGTGCTATAGCCAGACGAGCGGTATGTACTGGCTGGTGCCCCCATACTGTATTGTTTATCTGTGAAGAAATCACATTTTATAGATATCTTTCCACTACACAATATAGTCAAATATTTAAAATTTTATTTACAGACAAATTAAATTAATTTAAAATGGCTATTGGCATAGTTAAAAATGAGTTAATACTTTGTATACATATGGAAACAGATGCTAAAAATTCTCTAATAATTTGAAAGTACACTTTTGTGTACCACTCTGTGGTGCATGCTTGAAATCACATGTACTTGGGAAACTGAGAAGAACCATGAGTTCAAGGATGACCTAGGTAATACAGTGAAACCTGTCTCAAACCTAAAAAAACAATCCAAAAGCATTTTACCTTTATCATGACAGAAAACATTTAGAATCAATAGGAATGTTAGTAATCTAAACTATAAACTACTTTGGGCTAGAGTGATGGCTCAGCAGTAAAGAGCATTTGACTGTTCTTCCATAGGACCTGAATTCAATTCCCAGCAATTCCATGGTGGCTCACAACCATCTGTAATGGGATCTGATTCTCTTTTCAGGTGTGTGTGAAGAAAAAAAAAATCCAAGAATGAATAGGCCTTGAAAAAAATAAACCATAAGCTTTGAGATAGCAAGGCTGAAGCACTTCACACTTGCTTTACCATTGCTTTGCAGCTAGTGGCAATTATTACTAAAACTGATTATACTTATTTAAAAGGGGTGTGTGTGTGTGTGTGTGTGTGTGTGTGTATCTCAAGAGGGATCCGACCTTGAGCTAATTATATGGGAAACAAATTAGGAAAACAAAATCTAGTTTCTTTTTTCAAATAATAAAAATCCTTATATCAGATATCTTGATATCAATGAGACAAAACAATGGCACACTTAGTAACTCCATCAGTTATTGAACAGCACAGACACAACATATTTCTATCAATTCAATCCTACACATATGCTTTATTAAGAATAAATTTGGCTACAAAAATAAAGTCAAAAAGAAATCAACATCCATTTAAACTGGTTTTCATAGCGAGCACTTGTCTGCATTCACTGATGGCAAAGTACTCAAGGACTAAGAAAATGCCTTTCGTCTGATGAGCCAGATCCTCCTTATCCAACTTGTCTTCTGCTCGAGCGGCTGCTTTACTTAGTGGAATTGTTTCCTCAGTTTATTCACCCCAATAAACTTGCTCAGCCTGAATGAAACAGTCTGCCCAGTGCAAGCTTAACACAATCCGACTGACTTATTTTCAGGGCTCCAATTCAAAATTCTAAGGCAGAAGTGTAACTCAACTTGACACCCTTGGGACTGATATTTACTGGGTTCTAGATGTCTACTTGTGATCTAATTAGCTGAGACTAACAAGGTCACACGTTACAGCTCTGAAGACTAGCTAGACACAGGCATTTTTAGTAGGAGCTGTGGGAAATCGGCAATGGTAAGGAATAATTTGAAACTCAGCAGGAACTATAACTTCCATGCCTCTAAATACTGTATTACTGTTTTCTGTTTGAGATGCTTTCTGAAAGTTCTGAATACCTTTATGCTGTCCCAAAAGGAGAAAGTAGGCAAGCATGCAGGGTTGGGGAGATAGTTGAAGGAATGGCTGTCTTCACCCTGAATCTTGGGGTTGAGTTTTGAGGTATGTAACTGCTTCAAGCGAAAGAAAGTATTACGCAAGCTAGGAGACTGTTCAGAGAGACATCCCACCAGGGACTCTGGAGGTTATCAAGTGCAGTACATACAGAATGGCAGCCACATTTAATAGCCAGATCAGCTAAGTGCATATTATATTCATGACAGTTCTTACTGGTTTCCTGAGCTCTAAGTAAAATCTTAAGATTTTACTAGTTTAAATGTGATGGGCTCTTGGCAGTAGTATAGAAGATTAAGAAAAGAATTAGTATCTGAGTCCAGGTTGGAATGAAAAGGAACAGCAGTGACTCCTGACACAAAGCCACTGAAGTTGAAGTTAAGGGAGCATTAGTGGGAGGGATCCCATGTCATGCAAGGAATGCTACTAATGCAGGCAGAGACACGTGAGACTACTCAGCTCTCTTCATGTGACCACTGCTCTTTCTCTGCCAACTTTGGAGGGTTAGGACATTTACCTATAAGAGAACAAACTGCACTAAACGGTCTTTAAAAGTTTGCAAGCCAGTGCTTATAAATCAAGACCTAAGTTGTGGAGATCTTTCTGAAGTATTTCATACATAATAAGTTATATTCAAAAGTGAACTCATTATTATTATTATTATTATTATTATTATTTATTATTACAAATCTTCTCTCTCCTTGCTTTCTCCCTCCTGTTAAGGAATAACAACTACCTGGAACCCAATGTAAGGTTGGTCTCGTCCTTTCCTCTCTCCTTCACTGCTTTTATTTTTATCAAAAACAACAGTTCATTACTGATCCACCTGCCTATGTCCTCAGGAGATTATATGCTCATTATCTTCATAATTAATATCTCAGTAAAATTCTTCAGTATTATTCTGAAAAAATAACCACTTGGCCACTACTGTTCCTATCTGTCTGTTTTAGTTTCTTCCAGTTGATCACTATTCAGCTTTTAATGAGAATCTTTCTGAAATTCCAATCTGAAAATATTAGCTACAATCTTTCTATGACTGCAGGGTAACCTCCCTGACCTGGTCATTCCACTCTTCTGCTTCGATTCCCTTGATGCACACATGCACAGCTTTCTTGTACTCATACTGAAGAAAATACACACTTTGGGGTACTACACTTGGACTAACCATATTTCTGGCTAAATGCTCTTTTAGTGAGTAAATATTTGAACTTTTAAGATACACACATACTAGAGACAGAAGTTGTAGATACAGTATTTTTCTGCTAGACAGATCCCAGGACAAAATGTAAGCTCTTAAGAATTTTATAGTTGGATTTTGTTATTTGTTGAACGCGTGAGTGACAAATGGAAAAAGTTACCTGATCTGAAACCTGCAGTCTATGGAAAACTCAGCAATTTAAAAAGCATCTCAATAGATCTAATGACCGAAACCAACTCTGTGCAAAGACAGCAGTATTGTCATGTTGAGGAAAACTGTCAGAGTTGTCCTGATTCAACTCTGTCCACCATACAGCAATTGTGTGGCCACTGGACAGTCACCACCAATTTTCAATGAAACTCATTTCCTCATCTAGAACATTCACACGTGGATAATAATAGTATTTATTTTACAAGGTTGTATTAGGAATTAAATAAGTTAATATAGCAATTAAAACAATGCATTTTGAATATTGTAAAATGCATATTGTTAAATATATAGTAGCTAAAAAGATCAAATGATGTTAGATATATTACTGAAGTTTAATTTCATGATAAATTCTCAGCTATAGAAGTTATCTTTTTATGAACACAATTTAATTATAATATGAGATAAAATGTAGGCCTTCGTTTTTTTAAATTATAAGACTCAAGAGAATAAAAGCTTTTGTTGTGACCAGAGATCCCTGATGCTCAGAAAGATGGAAAGCATCACTAGAACCCTGTGACATGGGAAAGGCCACTCTGGTTCTATACCATTTTCATTTTATTACTGTCAGTAAGAGGGTCAGATAAGGCACTTGGCAGATTCCTGAGAAATGTATTTTCTTTTGTCATGTATCTCATTTATGCACAAGAATGTTACTACTCAGGCTTAAAGTTAGAACTTTTAGAGCTCTGCTTTTCTTATTCAACAGTCCTGTGTTATTCTAGAACGATTAAAAAGTGAAACTCCCCCAAAGTCTGCAAGCTATGTCCTGAATGATATATATTCTGGTTTTATAAGCAATTCTTAGCAGTCTGTGGTTCACTGTTTTCTTTGTTCTAAGTGATCTGTAATTTTAATTTATTTTAAGAAAAATGATTAATAAAAAATGGGGATATGGTTCTAGTCAAGTGCTTGCTAAACTTGATTTCCAAAACCATGTTAAAAAAAAATCAGATGAAATAGTTTGTACCTACAATCCCACTAGTACGGTACCAGAGACAGGAGGAGCCTGGGAGTATTGTTGGCTAGCAAGCATAGCCAAGTTGGTGAGCTCCAGGCTCAGTGAGAGACTTTATCTCAAAGAGTAATGTGGAGAGCAACTGAGAAAGAAGCCTGATACGGATCTCTGGCTGCCATACAAGCACATGCATGAGCGTGTGCGAACACACACACAAGAATGCTAAAGATGCCAAAGGCCCATAAAAACTACTGTTCAGAAAATATTTGCAAGTCAGCAGTACTAATACAATTTTTGAACTTACCAAAGGGCACATTATCCAAGCCACTAACAGAGTCATAGTCTTCACTTGCTGCATTAAGCTCTACGCATTCATTCTGGAACGTACAGGTAAATATTTAGAATAAAATGAAAGTGATTCAATTTATGCTACTTAACACAAAATATAAGCAAAGCACAGGGAATGTTTAGTTTTAATAAGTTAACCAATAATAAATAATTGTTCTTTTGCATAAAAAAACAACCACTTAAGAGTGGAAGCAGAGAGTAACCTTGACTCTATAATTCCATTCTCTAAAAATAAGACAACTAGAAACCAAAACCCTAAGAAATAAGACATATTTCTCAGACTCCATAAGGCAATGGTAAATGTGGTGGTCTGAATAAGAATGGTCCCATAGGCTCATGTATTTAAATGTTTAGTCACCTGGGGGGGCGGTACTATTTGAGAAGGATCAGGAGGTATGGCCCTGTTGAAGCAGGCATGGCCATGTTGGAAGAAGCACATCAACAGGAGGGCTTTGTGGTTTCAAATGCCCATGTGAGGCTCAGCTTTTTTCCTCCATCCCTCTAAGCCTGTGGATCAAGATGCAGCTCTCAGCTACTGCTTCAGTGCCTGTCATGCCCCCTGCCATGATGCTGATAACAGACTAAAGCCTCTGAAACTGTGAGCCAGCCCCTAAATGCTTTCCTTCATAAGAGCTGCTTTGGTGACGGTCTTTTCACAGCAATAGAATAGTCACTAAGACAGTAAATTTAGTAACTGTTTCTATGAATTCACCTTATGATTGAAGTTAATGTGAAAAGAAAAAGTTTTAGTTTTAAGTCTTCTACAACTTTTCCTGTAAACTGAAGAAGCTTTTTGTCCTACTAAAATACGTAAAATAATTTTAAGTTTTTCAAAAAATTCTTACCTCACTCTAAGTATTCCAAGTACTATTAATTAGAAAAGCTCAACTTACAGGTTTCATAAATTATCTTATTTGATAGAAAAAAATAGCTGCAGGAAGTATAAGAAAACTTGTTAAACTTAAGTAGACTTTAGTGTAACCAAACATTTTCTATTTCCTAAGGAGCCTCATGTATAGTGGTTTCCAAAAGAATACACAGATGTCACTGAGATGAGCACTTCACTGTACTCGAGGAAAGCTTATTTATTTACTACCTTCTTAGACAGCAGCAGCTCTGTCTCAAGAAGAGTGACTCGGCTCAGGAGGTTATTCCAGGCCTTCTCATCGACCATCACTTTCCCTTTTGCTGTGGCTTCCAAACACTCAAGCCTTTTCTCTACCCAAGTCAGCCTCTTAAGCTTTTCTTGGCATTCAGCAAGTGCGATCTGAAGTGCAATAATCTCAGGATTATCACATACATCCTGAAATGACAAACAAGATTCCAGATGATATGAAGCGACATTCCTTTGAAAAGGATCAATGTACTTCCACTTCCTTTGTTTTCATAGCTAAGGAAGGAACACAGTATGGAACTAGGAGCTCCCCCTGTAGAGAGCAGTGGGCCTGAACAGCCCTCCAGGCAGAAAGCAGTGGGCCTTACTAGGAGGCTGTCAGATGTGGCTTTGCCGACTTCATTTTCACAGCTGCTACCTGTGAATTAACCTGTATGATGCTCTTAGACAAGGCAGTACAATTCAACTATCATTTGCTAGTTTCTTTAGACAATGCCTAATACAAATCCAAGAGGAAATAAGCAAATGACAATATGCAGATTACCTAGAATGCCATATAGTAAAAAATAGGCCCATAAATAAAATTTCATAAATCCAACTGTAATCCAAAATGTATAGAAATGACAATATATGAGCATTTTAGCAGAAACAGTAGAGATTATATACATAATGGTATTTGTGTCAGCAAGGAGTAATAGAAATGATAGGACAGCAAGAAGTCAGGAAGGATAGCGCACATCTATAAGCTACCACACAAAAGGCTAAGCAGGAATTTAACAGAAATTTGAAGCCACTTTGGACTATATTTTGGCCAAGGCTACACAGTGAGACCACGGCCCTTAGGGAAAATACAGCAAACACTCACCAAAGAGAAAACAGGAATAAAATGCCAAGCATTTTCTATTTGCCAATAGAGGAAACAAGTGGTAGAAAACTGCACTGTGCAAAGTGGCACAACTCTCTGGCTGGAGAGTAATTTCCCTGGGCATACCACCTCTTACCTCTGTTTGCTGTACTTCTAACTCAGGGGAACCTCCAATCAGATCTGACAAATGGAATTCACCGAATCACATTTAGTAAGATTGGCTGGCTCTTAAGTTATAACACAGATGTCATAATTTAAGAGTTCAGAAATATTCCAACTTTCAAACACTGAAATAATCAGATACTGAAGAAATCTGTCAAAGAGATCCTCGGCCCTTACTTTCAGCTCAGTCTTGACGTTAGAGGCCTGCTCGTCAGGAATCACGACATCGGAGGCCTGCTCCTCAGCAATCATGATGTCAGAGGTCTGCTCCGAATCTTCACACCCTTCACTCACTTCTGCCGAACTTCCTGTCCCTTCGGGCATGTCAGCACTGTCTTCAGTGTACAGGTGGCGGATCACCACAGCTTTTTTCTGCATAGAGACGAGAATGGAAGAACTACTTCAATGGTGTCACTGCATAATTACTTTATGTATACTCAGAGTAATTCTCTAGACTACTATAAATATTTAAACATTTAAATTACCAAATACAATGTTATCACAGCATAACATGTTAATATTTATATATTTTATATGTGTTGGTGAAATTGTGGTTCACCTTTTTAAAAGCATTTTTATGTCTTAGGTTAAACATTAAAATATACTTTAAACATATCTAGATTTTTTCAATATGCTGAAGAAAGTGGTTATAGAAAAGATGAAAGAGAATTAGTAAAGATTTGATTAATTGTTGAAACAGGATGACCTGTGCTTTTGTGAATGTTTGAAGTATTACATGATAGAAAGTTAAAAACAAACAAATGAAGAAAAAATATATTAGGTGTGGTAGCACACAACCATAATCCCAGCACTCAGTAAGCCCATGCAGAATTATAAGGTCCAGGCTAGCCTGAGCTATACAGTGAGACTTTGTCAATGAATAAACAAATAAACGTTGTGACATAATTTATAGGTTAAATAATCAACAACTATATATTATAAATATTACTATAAATATTATAGTGAGGACGCACTATAATATTTTCTATTGAACAAATCACAATATATATTTTACCTTCAGCTAAAAGTTCAAAATACTGAAAAAGGGGAAGTACTAACAAGGACCTCACATTAACCCTTTACGCACTCTTTATGCCTATGCATTGTCTGTATAGGCACTGAAAACCCCTATCATGTGATGAAGAAATCATAAAATGCATCCATATGAGATGAGGCATTAGGAAGAAGACAATTAGCTTCAGCACTGACTCACCTTCTGTCGATAAATATATTCATAAATTCTATCAGTCTTGTAGCAATTATTCAAGCTCTTGGTATTAAGGCTCTGCTAGTCATATATTTTGGATTAGGGAATAAATAATTCTATGTATTTTACTTTATCTAGAAACATTTAACATCTTTATCTAATTGCACACTGGTTATTTGTCTGTATTCTGTCCTCTCACCCAGGAGTAAAATAGGTGGAAGCACATTTATTATGGAAATGGCATTTTAGCTTTGAGTTCCCTTGGATATGGAAAAATGCTATCTCTACACGTATTAGATTCATTTAGCCACAGATGCTCAAAGCAGACAAAGGCAGAGACAATCTATACCTAGTAATAAAGAATACTCAAAACCAGATTATTAGATAATCTATATTCTAGGTTATTAATGCATCTAAGTGGATCATTATAATCACTCTTATTACTAAGGGGGTTGTTACTACACATGCATCCCTTTTTAGGGATGATCAGGTTTGTAATTAAGAGCATATGCTCAGGGGCTGCAAAGATGCTCAGGTTAAGAACATTTACGACAGAGGCTTGATTTCCAGCACCTACCTGGAGCCTTACAACCACCCATGACTCCTGTTCCAAGGGATATGACACCCTATTCTGTTCCCTTCTGGTATACATACATATAAGATTAAAAGAAAAACACATGCACACATATTTTAAAAGAGTAGATGTCAACACCTCTATAATACAACCTTACTAAATTTTATCTAGGAAATTAAAATGATTGAAAGTTAGAAAGATAAAGTCCAATCGATCTTTCAATTTTATACTCTTCTGCTGAGACTAGTTGAGGGAAGGGAAGGGCAGTGGGGGTGGACATGACCAAAGTACTTACATAAAGAAATGAAATAAACTAATAAATACTAATAAAAATGCCTTGCATACTGTGGTATCTGACCACAATGTGTCACCAAATGCCAGTCAGAGAAGAATCTTTACTGCATTCAAATATGCTCTGTTCTTTCTATTTTCACACCTTCCCTGAAGTCATGAACCTGCCAGTGATGTCAATGCCAAGAGCCTCTACAGTGGGGTTCTCACTGCTCAAACAAGGTTCTGGCTTTTCAGAGATGCTCTTCTTTTTTTGGCATGATGGATTCTAAGAAAGGAAAAGAATTAGACAAAATAATTTATCTTATAGAAAAGTATGATGTACATTTAAATTCCATTATTTCAGTACTTATTTTTGATAATAGCAAATAGTGGAAGTAATGAAACATGCTTTTGCTTATTTGTTTATTGTAAGTGAGACTGGTGTTCTAATCCCATATTTAGAAGTGTGAGGAAGAGGGCTGAAGAGATGGCTCAGAGGTTAAGAGCATTGCCTGCTCTTCCAAAGG
>LOJH01065572.1:0-10452 GCA_001685095.1 Ellobius talpinus | reverse complement strand
CTCTACCCCTCCAGAGCTGTTCTACAGCGGCTCTACCCCTCCAGAGCTGTTCTACAGCGGCTCTACCCCTCCAGAGCTGTCCTATTGTGACTCTACCCCTCCAGAGCTGTTCTACAGCGGCTCTACCCCTCCAGAGCTGTTCTATAGCAGCTCTAAGTACAGCCTGGCCTCCTAATGAGTCAGGACATCTCTGCAACACTACAACTGTAACACATTGTCCTACAAGTGACACTAACCCTTCTCAAACTCTTTAAGGAGAGTAGGGGAGGGGGAGGGAGGGAGAGAGAGAGAGAGAGAGAATTGCCTTGAAGTCCCTTCTTTAATGCCAGTATATCCAACAAAGACACCAAATAGATATCACAAGAAAGAAAACAAAAGACTAATACTCCTTAAAAAAATGCAAACACCCTTAAGAAAATGCTAGACAACAAAATACAATGGTATATATTAAAAGGAATGAAAAAGATTGGTTATAGAGAAGCAGCGGTGGGGAGGGGCATGAACACAGACACAGACTAACTAGGAAGTGGAAAGGGATCATTGGGCATGAGATGATGGGGTAAATATGATCAAAATACATAATATGCTTGCATGAAGTGCTAACATGAGACCCATTACTATGTGTAATTAGCATGTGGTAATAAAAACAATAAGTATTAAAATCTATAGCGGCAACATCCCCTCTTTGTTGTAACCAGTCTACCTTACTTCCCCACTGCTTAGTAAATGCCTTGATTTAAGACTTACTTTGGTTCGATGACTATAAAAGTTCAGGTAACAATTCCAGGGAACATGTTATTCGGGGCAGCTCACACCTGTGTTCCTGGGCCACAGTCATTCTGATTTGATCAAAAATAAGCGAGCTTTTATTCCTTCGGCATGTAAAAGAACGGAAATGTGGAGAAGGTTCAACACACAAACACCACTTGGTGTGATCTATGCCACATTAACAGAGTGAGAGGTGGGAAGCCAGTGATGAAGGTAACACATTTGATAAATACCAGCACACTAATGAGAAAGGAAACTATAGTGTAGGATATCAGAGAACTCCCTCAATCTGATCCAGAACCCTGGGGGCGGGCACACCACCAGATAATGTCTTGTTAGGAAAGTCTGAAACTTTGAGACCAGGAACAAAACAAAACTGTGAGCCTCTAGAGTTCCATCCTCCTCAGAAACTCAGTCCAGTGTCCACTACTGCTGCCGTCAAAACCATAAGTCAAACTGGAACTTTAAATATTACTGTCTGAGTTCACTTTCTTTATTCAAGAATTATAGATTTAGTAAACAGTATATTTTTGGTGTGTATTTCTTTCTTTGTGGGGGGGATTTCTCTTTGAAGCTCTGGCTGTCCTAGAACTATCTCAGTAGACCAGGCTGGCCTTGAACTCACAGAGATCTGCCTGCCTCTGCCTCCGCAGCGCTGGTATTAAAGGCGTGTGCCACCACCGCCCGGCTCAATGTGTATTTCTTATGTATGTATGTGCCGGAGATGACAAAGCATAGCCCCCTCCACGTGCGGTTCCTGAAATGCAGGAAGCAACTCCCTCCAGGCAACCCAGGGCAGTTAAAGGAGCATGTTACTTGAGAGCCAGGGAGAAAACTCCTACGTGCCCCCAGGACTGCTTCTATGGTATCTGCATACACATTTGGCAATGTTACAGATGATTCTGGTTATAGCAGTTCTACTAGTGCACTTGTTCTTCATGTTCTCTTTCTCCTTCCACGCCAGTGGCTTCTGAAAATACGAATGTGCTGTACGATAGTATGAGTCCTTCTGACCTGACAGAGCGGGCAGGCATCGAAGCTGTAAAGCAGGTTATGAGGGGAAAAAAAAAAACACCTGACTGATGAAATTGGGGAAAATACAGAAATTGTTCTTTGCCTAATTATAAAACTTGGCAAAAGAATTATACTGAAACAGAAAAGAACTTGGCTATGATGAATGAAGTTTCTGAGAACCTAGGGCTTTAGGGCTGACTGCCTATGTCCTTATAAATCAAAATTGGAATTGTGAGGAGCAACAATGGGAAGGAACAGCAATGGAGTGAAATCCACTGAACTGTGCTTCTGTAACTGCAAGTAGTTAGCCTCTGGGGTGAAAGCCTCAGAAGTTGTTTTATGATTAACTCAGTCAAGAATTAAGAATATAGTGGTTGGTATGGGGCTTGGGACCTAGGAAAATATGATAAATATGTTTTGATTTCAAAGACTCTTTGTACTTCTTGTGAACTGCTTTGCCCATGTAATAATTAACCTGTTACAAGAATAAAGAATCATTTTCCTAGTGTAAAATCTACAATAAAAGACTGAAGTTTGAAGCTTGGGGTAGAAGAAGAACCTTCCCTGCAGCTGATAGCCTGTCAGCTTGCATCAGAATCCTGTGTTCGTGTACTCACTTTACCTTCCAGACATCCCAGATTCCAGACCTACTTCTCTGCTGAGACTGGGCCCCGACATGTATGTATACATATGTATACATAGATGTATACATAGATGTATGCGGAGGGATATAAAGAAACAGAAACAGAGTCTAAGAGAGTAAGGTTTATAATTACTTTATCTCCTTTAAGTCTGCAAAAGTCAGCCACTATGGAAGTCAATATGGCGGTTTCTCAGAAAACTGGTAATCAATTTACCTCAAGACCCAGCTATACCAATCTTGGGCATATATCCAAAAACTGCTCAACATACCACAAGGACACTGGCTAAACTATGTTCATAGCAGCTTTATTAGTAATATCCAGAATCTGGAAACAACCTAGATGCCCCTCAGCTGAAGAATGGATAAAGAAAATGTGGTACATCTACACAATGGAGTACTACTCAGCTGTAAAATCAATGGCATTATGAAATTTGCAGGCAAATGGATGGAACTAGAAAAATATCATCCTGAGTGAGGTAACCCAGGCCCAGAAAGACAAACACAGCATGTACTCACTTATTAGGGGATATTAGCTATAAAGTAAAGAATAACCAGGCTACCATCCACAGACCCAGAGAAGGTAGGTAGCAAGGAGGGTCCATGGGGAAAATACACAGATCTCCCTGGGAAGGAAAAACAGAAGAGATCTCCAGGGTGGACTGGCGAGGGTGGGCGTGGGAACTCGAGGGATAGGGCTGGGGTGTGAAGGGGCAAACACTGAAAGAGATGGCCAAAAAGGGGGACTTTTCAGGGTGAGGCAGAAGCTGGATGCCAGAGAAACTCCCACGAATCTACAAAGATGACCCCAGCTAAGTGATAGTGAATACATAGCCTGAACTGACCATCTCCTGTGATCAGATTGATGACTATCCCAATTGCCATCAGAGAGCCTCCATCCAGTAACTGATAGAAACAGATGCAGAGACCCACAGGCAAACATTGAGCCAAGCTCAGGGAATCCTGCTGAAGAGAGAGGAGAAGGATTGTAAGAGTCAAAGGGATCAAGGACATCACAAGAGAACCCACAGAAACAACTAACCTAGCTCATAGGAACTCACAGAGTGTGAACCAACAGCCAGGGAGCCTACATGGGACCGACGTAAGCCCTCTACACATATATGACAGCTGTGTAGCTTGGTCTACTGCAGGACTCCCAACCACGAGAGCAGAGGCTGTCCATAAAGCTCTGGCCAGCTCTTGGGAACCGATTCCTTATCCTGGATTGCCTTAGCCTTAATACAGGGGAGGCGCTTAGTCTTATGGCCACGTGATATATCATGCTTTGCTGATACCCATGAAAGGCCGTCCCCTTTGGAGCAGAAATAGAGAAGGAGTGGACTGGGGGGAGAGGAGGAAATGGGAGGACAGGAGGGGGGAGAAACTGTGGTTCAGATGTAAAATGAATGAGTAAATCAATTTTTTAAAAGACTACAAAAAGCAATCAAATGGTGAAATAAAGAGAAGTTAGATCTCTCTCTCTCTCCAGCTAAACTCCAAAACAATGAACTTTTTCAAAAAATGTGTAATACGAGCCAGGCTTGGTGGTATATGCTTTTAATCCCAGCAACCAGGAGTCAGAGGCATATGGATCTCTTTGAGTTTGAAGCCAGTCTAGTATTTATAGCAAGTTCCAGGACTACCAGGGCTACATAGAGAGACCCTATCTCAAAAAAACAAGAAACAAAATCTATAATATACCTAGAATATAAATCATAAATTAGTGGTTTCTTAAGAATCAGAGACTTGCTAAGCAGTGGTGGCACAAGCCTTTAGTCCCAACACTCAGGAGGCAGAGGCAGGTGGATCTCTTTGAGCTCAAGACCAGCCTGGTCTACAGAGTGAGTTCCAGAACATCCAGGGCTACACAGAGAAACCCTGTCTCAGAAAACTAAATTAAAAATTAAAAAAGAACCAGAGACTGATGTGAACATATTGAATGAGAAGCAGACATGAGAATAACATTATATTTTTACATGGGCATAGCCATGAAATTTAAGAGTGTGATAACATTGATGTTTTTCTCATTAAAAGTATAAGAAAGGGAGCTAAGTATCAGGCCAGACATCTACATATCTGTGTTCTTTTCAATACCTCAAAGGAGGGCCTAAGCAACAAAATTAAACTGAGGAAAAAGAGACTAGACCAGGAACGAATAGACACAGTAATCACATGTGTGACAATGTGATACATGTGACTGTCTACCTGGGCACCGGAGAGAACAGGATGAAAACCTGTGCAAACAGGAAGAGTTTAACATGTTCCAGTAACAGTGCAATCATTCACAAAGTGATCATTTTCTTCAGTACCAGTAGCAACCAAACGAGTCATTGTTCCACAGTGTCTTTATTTATAAAATAATATAAAGACATATTTGAACTCCTCGTGTATTTCATTCCTGTTTCACCAAACTTGTTCCAGTCCCCTGTCGTGTATTTCGAGCATTCTATTCCCACGCATGTTATATTACTCTATGTATATGTCCTTAAAATTGCAGTCTCAAAATAAGAATTAAGGTATATGTATACTATTTTCACATTGAAATTCTTCATAAAACTTAAGCTCTATACAGGGTAAAAATGTGTGTGTCACTCTGTAACTTGATTTCCTTCTTACTACTGTCATATTTTCCAAAGTAAGATGTTAAATGTGTGTATGCAGTTTTTCCCATTGTCTGGAATCAGTTGGGTAAATACTTTTAATATCCATTGTTTCCTCTGGGAATACATATGGTGAGGAAAAAAGAGAATCTCAGAGAACACATGGGTCAATGACAAACAGCACAGCGGAAGCACAAGGTGGCCTTGGAAAACTGGAAACAACCTTAATACCCTCAGCAAGAAAGCAAGTAAGGAAAGTGTGGCACATCTACTACACAAAGATTATTTTACAGTCAGGGAAAAGAATTTAGTAAATCTATGTTCAGTGACACAGAAAAATTTCCAAGATAAAGGAAAATGCAAACAGCATGATCTTCTTTATGGTGCAAGATATACCTGTCCTTAAAACCTTCGGGGCTAACAGTGGGAAAATGGGAGCCAGAGGAATGCAATGTCAACCTCCTCGTTTTTAAATCTTAAACATGTCAATGTCATCTTAGAAGAACTGACAGAGTATGGAGCCTTTCGGTAAGTGAGCAAGTGGCTGGAGGAGGCGAAAGGGGTGCTGCTAATGCCTAGCGTCAGACGTTGTAAAATGAGAATATATTCTTAGAGTTTTAGCAGACAGATTCGTGATGCATGCATGGATTCTAGACAAAAGAAAAAAGAGGTAAGAAGACAGGCAAAGGACCACTTCCCAGAGCACGCGATCCAGCAACACAGAAGTCTCCCCTTAGCATTTTTCTCACTTTGACTGGATACATCGGAGCAAGGTGGGCACCGGTGCAAGACACTTACTGACAGCTTTCAGGGTTTTTGTTTGGAAGAGACACCCTCGAAAGTTCAGGCACAGCACAGTTAGACGCCACTTTTGCAAAGTAGTCACCACACACTTATCGGCGATGTTTTTTGATGTGGAAAAATCAATCTAGAAAGGATAAATAAAAAGCATTAAGAAATAAAATCTATTTCAAACAAAACTTTTAAAGCACCAAATACTAAAAGCTCTCCATGGCATCGTTTCCAAACATCCAAAGAGACTAAAGGTTAGAGTCCTCCAATACACAGATCTCACAAAATAAAGACTAAACTTGTAAACATACTTCCAAAAGGGCTGGGTTTGACCAATGAAAACTAAAGTGCACTCAGAGGAAACTTTTGAGCACGTGTTTTCCAGCCGGGGATCAAGCGCTCTGTCATTGGACCATATACTCCGTATACATACAGCATCATCCGTATACATACAGCATCATCCGTATACATACAGCATCATCCGTATACATACAGCATCATCCGTATACATATAGTATCATCCGTATACATACAGCATCATCTGTATACATACAGCATCGGTGCCTTTGTAAGGTAAGACACACAAAACCGAAAACAGTGAGACTTCATATATCAAGAAGCTGGAAGAGCTCAGAAAATTTATAGCAGAAAGTATTCTTTAATTCCATATACTTTTGTGATTATCCGTCAATCCAGTATTTGCCCTGACCCGTGAGAACTTGCAATCACATGCATATATAAAAGAATGAGGAGCAGAATTTCAATAGCAAAAGGTGACGACTTAATTAATGTCTTCAATGAGACTGGCGGAATAATTGGAGAAACTGCATACAACAGAACACTGGACAGGGCGAAAGAACATTCTACAGCAAACTAGCACCTAAACCATCACAGCCCAACTGTGCTACCCTCTAACTCAGTTCAGGGACAAAACTCCTTACCTAGGAATTTCGGGATAAACTGTTTTCATGAATATTACTTGATACCATTTTTTTTGATGAGAGTTGTTTCTCAGAACTCGGGATTCCATTTTAAAACCTGGAGAGCAGGGGTCCTGTGCCACAATTAGGGGCAGGGCAGGTGGCAGGTGACGGGTTTGCTCATTAATGTTTAGTAGTAAGGTGCATGCTTGTGGTCAACCACATTATGGTTTGAGTTCTAACCCATGCACTTACTAGTATGGGCTATGATTGAACTAACTCATTTTTCTCCCCTGGAAAATGAGGAAAATGGCCATGCCCGACAGGGAGGTAGCATGGGCAGTGTCTGGACAGCACTGAGAGAACACGCTGGGCTTAAACTGCAGCTGTTTGTTACTAGTTCAAAAACGGTGACGTAAGGGGCATGAACAAGCCTGCTTGATACTGTCGGTGCGCCTGCGCACACAAGACGCCCTCACGCGCAGCCCTGCATTTTCTAACGTGAACTTCAGGCTAATGTCTTTACACTGCCATTGTTCTAGTGCTATCTCTGTGTGCTTTACAAGCTGGAAATGACCACTTCTCCTCCCAAAGAGACTCTGAGGAGTCTCACAGCCACAATAAAAATGGAGCATGTGCTGTCTCTTGGTGACTTCTGTCTCTTGGATGACACTGTAATCTCAACAACCAGGATGGCTTATGCCATCAGTCAAGCTTCAGCGGCCGCCACCTTTCCTGCTTTCTGAAGTTAGTTCACAGCTGGCTTCATCACGGTCCCTCACAGATAATGACTGGAGGACTGATGACATCATGTACTCAGATTCAACAGTGGCCAGGCATCAGGTACAAAATCTGTTAAACTCTCTTATAGAAGCTCAGAGGAGCGAGCAAGGTGCCATCAGCTGTAGACAAGAGTCAACTCCGTACCCATACGCCCCGCCAAGCCACCACCCAGTCCGGATGGGACCGTCCTGTTCTCCTGTGTGTGGTACTGGACAGGAGCTAACACGTTAGCTGTGCCTGATTGGGTTTTAGTTTAAGAAAGTGTTCCTAAAACCTGAATGTGCAGAGGTGGTCTGGGAGACTTGTGGAGGTAGTAGATGCTACTCTGAGTTCCCCACTCTGTAAACTGAGTGAGTGGTGGAGCCTAAGAGTTGGCATCCCTCACCAGCTCTCCTGTGGGGCTGATGCTCTTGGTTTCAGGATCACACTCAAGAACAGATGGTTTAAAAAAAAAACCGGTCTCTTGTTTATATGATAGCTGTTTGGGAAAACTCAAAGAGAAAAGTGAATACAAATGCTCTGGAGAAAAAAAAAATAGCACAGACAATATTAAAGACTGACCCTGAATAAGCCTGGCAGGAATTAGAAAAGGCCAGCACTTTCGCCCAGAGAGCGTTGGATCCAGATGTAGAAAACGTGTGCCCATGGCAGGAAAGAAAAAGCCAGAGTCAAGTGTGTTCTCGGGTTCTCCCTCCTTTTTCTTCTGCGTTCCCGTCAGTGTTCAAGCGTGGCACTATTGTAAGGAGATCTGTTTGTCAGTCAGCCCTGACGACCCGGAGTCCATATAAACGCCTGTTCCTATCAGTTCTGCATGCCTACAGAAACACCTTCTCTGTGTCAGAACTAGACTACAGTTATGAGGTGGCCATTACAGATCTTATGCTCTAAAAGCGCCCCCTGTCCCAGGGATGGAGAGATGGCTTAGCAGATAAGAGCACTGGCTGCTACCCCTGCCTCAGCGATGGAGAGATGGTTTAGCAGTTAAGATTGCTGCTACCCCTGCCCCAGTGATGGAGAGATGGTTTAGCAGTTAAGAGAACTAGCTGCTCATCCAGAGGAGCTGGGTTCATTCCCAGGACCCACGCAATGGCTCACAACCTTCTGTAACTCCAATCACAAAGGATATAATGCCTTTTTCCTGCAGGCTCCAGGCATGCATGTGTTAGACACACATACAGGCAAAATACCCATACACATAAAGTAATTATAAAACTAATAATAAAGAAAAAATTTTCTTTCTTTTCTTTTTTTTTCCAGACCGGGGATGGGGTGGGGTGTTAAGATAGGGTTTCACTATGAAGCTTTGGCTGTCCTGGAACTCAGAGAGATTTGCCAACCTGCCTCCTGAGTGCTGGCGTCAAAGATGTGCACCATCATCATGCCTAGCTCAAATTTTTCTTTCTTAAAAGTTTTCTTTCTCACAGTCAATAGAGTCTGTGCTCATTGGCAGAAATAAGAACACAAATAATGAAACAAAGATGAGCTGCACCTTATCCAACAAAATGGGGCTATGCTTCAATCTGAAAATAATATCCAATGTACATGTCCTGCCACTTAAATTTTAAAGCACAGATGAATCTCTTAGGACAATGTTACTGTCTATTTTTACCTCTTCCTCCAGGTTTGTGCTGACAAAAGCCACAACAAACCAAAAATACAAACCAGAAGCATTTACTGCTGGTGGTCAGAGAAGGGAGAGAGGAGCAGGAATAACGCAGCATTTCTACAGGGCTTTCCATGAGCCCGTTCCCATCTGCCTTTGAGGAGAACCCCGCCTCCCAGCACGCCTACTTACGGCATTCCACAGGAAGCCCCTCTGCGTCATCGCCATCCAGGAACGGCTCACCTGACCGCACATGATCGTGTCTCTAAAGCTGAGGTACAAGAAAATCTAAAATGTAAAGAGACAGATCGTTTTGAGTGATCTATGAATTTTGGTGTAGATTTTCCATTGTGTGTGTTAGTAATGACATCATCGTCCATATACCAGAAAAGTAGACATTTAAGGGCTAGAGTTGTTTGTATCCCAAGGGAGGAATTTTATCTGAAGTCCAAGAATTCACCAGTTCCTGCCTTTTATCATGTGATGTAATGTCATCCCTTTCCAAAGATGCACTGTGTGCCACATGTTTTCTGTTCTTTGTTCTTTCTTCTTTTAGTTTATTTGATTGAGACAGTATCTCACTGTGCAGCTCTGCTTAACCAGGAATTTGTTATGTAAACTAGGCGAGGCTTGAAATCTCACACACACACACACACACACACACACACATGCACACCTCTGTCTCTTTCACACACATTTTAAACACTAGATGATAATAACCTAAGAGTGGAGAGAGTAACTAGTACTAACTTATTTTAAATTCAGTTTCTGTTCAGGAAGGAGGTAAACCCATTCATTCGCATTAGGTTTTAGCAAAGGGTGCACTTGGTGCACACACCTCGGTTTAAACAACATAAAGAAGGACAGCCTTTGAGTAAGATGCAGTGAAAACTCAGGAAGCATTCCATAGTCTTCAAACAGTAATCTAAATATTTATATTTTTCTCATAGATAAATGCTACTCTTGGCCTTAACCAGAGAATCTTATCTTTCTAGTGAACACTGGTAAATGTAGAGGTTCACAGTACTGAGAATAAGTGAGGGCTGATAGCCTCTCCCTAATCAATACCATCATGTTCTCAGAGAACACTGCGGAAGAGGAGGCGGGAAGATCGTAAGAGCTGGAGGACAGGAAGGCCTGTGGAACAGCTCTGTCTGGGTAGACACAGTTCACAGCAGGGGCAGGCACCTGCGCTCAGTGTAACATGAGGGTCCTGCTTGTTGGGGTCTCTGTCCTGCCAGGTTCCCACAGCTGTTTAGCCCCAAAGAAAATCACACCGAGATCTCTATATGTTATAAAGCTGATTGGCCCATTAGCTCTAGCCTCTTATTA
>LOJH01065570.1:0-10452 GCA_001685095.1 Ellobius talpinus | reverse complement strand
TCTCACACACACACACACACACACACTTGAAAATTTAAAAATAGTTTTTAAAAGAAATTGACACCGTCACCAAGAAAGTATGTTCTTGCTGAATTTAATTTTGTAATTAATTAATGAAGACTATCTTCATACTGTAATTTTAAGGCTTTTGAGCATTTGTTTTTCATTTCCTGTTCTTTACTTTGCCTCTAATGTTGTTTTTCATTCATTGCAATGAAGAATCTATATTTTATGTTATCTTTTGACACTGACAACATGTACTTTCTATGTGAACTAGGAATTAGTACCTCCTACTCATAACACAGGTTTTGTTTTGGTTTGGTTTTTCGAGACAGGGGTTTCTCAGTAGCAATGTAGCCAGTCCTGGAACTCCCTCTGTAGACCATGCTGGCCTCAAACTCACAGAGATCCTTCTGCCTCTGCCTCCCAAGTGCTGGGATTAAAGGTGTGTACCACTACCACCCAGGTCATAACACACTGTTTAACTCTGTGGTTTAATCACAGCTTTGACCCTAATCTCCTCTGGTAGAAATCATGGCATCCCTTTGATGGTGTCAGACTCCTCTGGTCTTTCCCAATTTTTATGTTGGAATTGCCATTGCTTTGTAGGATTGAAATTGTTGATAGCAACAGTGGACTCTGGGGAATGGCCACCTGTTGTAGAGCTGTTTCCATGGATAGCCCTCAGGGAACCTAAAACCTGCCTAATGTTAATTGCCTTTTATTAGTCCAATTACTAAAGGTATTGTTTTAGTCCATTTGGGATGCTGTAACATAATGCCTTAAACAGTGGCTTATAAACAACAAAACCTCATTTTTTTTGACAGTTCTGGAGGCTGGAAGTCTAAGTTCAAGGCAACATAAGTTGAGGGTCCACTTCTAGAAGGTGGCACTTAGAAGAGAGTTCATATGAGGGATTTCTAGACATTATCTGTTTGCTGTGACTTCACTTAGAAGGAGCAAGTTCACTCTCTGGGGTCTGTCTCTTGTAAGGAAGCTAATTGTAATCATGGCAACTCCTCCGTGATTTCATAACCTCCAAAGGTTTCTACCTCCTGATAACACTAGCTTGAGGGAAATGTACGTGTTTAGTCCATAATAGGTTCAAGAAAGATTTGTTAAGTACCCATTCTATTTGTGAGATTTTGTATTCTTAACAATAATAGATGTTCAAGAGGAAGAAACTCAAACCAGTACCATCTTTTTTTCCAAAACATCTTCTACCTCTTTAGCTTTCCTTTTCTTCTAGTCTTACCATAGTTAATGGTAAACTACTTAACTAATCTCTCAAACTTGAGTTTGAAAATTTGGAATTATTTATACTATTCTCACTCCATAATTTCTCATAGCCAAAAGTTTTTGTTCTCGTATTCTTCTGTTGCTGTGCTCAAACACTGACCAGAGGCTTCGTAGGAAAGAAAAGGATTTATTTGACTTCTACTTCCAGGTCACAGTCTGTCGTTGGTGGAAGTTGGGGCCTGAACCTGAAGCAGAAACCTCAGGAATGTTGCTTGCCAGTTTACTGACAGGCTGAAGCATAACCCAGTGCAGACCAAGTGCACACCAAGTAACAGTCAACACAGTTCCTTACAGACATGCCCACAGACCAGTGTGATCTAGCAGCTCCTCACTCGAGACTTCCTTCTTACATGACTAAGCCATGTCTGGTTGACGGTTGAAGCTAACTGTGATAGCCACTAAATCCAGTTTCTACACCTTTAGAAATGTCTTTCAAATTTGTATTGCTAGCTGGGTATGGTGACTTAAATCTGTAACTCCAGCGTGTAGAGGCTGAATCATTAAGATTACTGCTAGTTCAAGGCTATCCTAGGCCATGTAGTGAGTTCTAGGACAGCTTGGGCTATAATGTTGAGCTCTTGTCATTAAAACAAAACACAAACCGCCCCAATTTTGCATTTTTTTTAAATAATGAGGAGAGAAACATTTGTTTAGGGTTATGGCTTCAGAAGGTAGAGTCCATTGAGGGACTAGAAAGGCATAGAAATGTGGCTGGAGCAGGAGGCTAACTAATCACAATTTTTTTCATCAGAACATGGGAACCACAAAGCAGAAATGTGTATTTTTTCTTATGTAATTGATAAGAAATTGATAGAACATTCCCAGTGTTATGTCAGGGCAAACCCAGTTCACTTCCCCCTTGCCCTTTCCAGCAATCACTCAACTGACTTGCTTGTCGCTGATACCTGCTCTGAGTCATCTTCAACAAATAATCTTTAAGCAAAAAATCACTTGCATGTTCAACAATTTATGTCTTTTTTATAGTCCTGATTTATTTCCTTTTTACTTAATATTATTTTTCATAAATTTTCTTTATAAAAACATCTTTATTTTTAATGTTTCACCATAGATACATAACATGTGTTATAGTTTAACCATTTCTCTATCTGTGGACATTACATTTCTTGAATTTTTCTTTTGTTGTTAACAAAAAGCATTAAAAGGAACACACTTGAACATTTCTCTCTGTGAACATAATAAGAGGTATATAGAAGCCCCCAAAGTTGTGTTTCTGGCTCAAAGTAGATAAAGATTTACAACATTAGTATATGCCATCTACTTACTTTACCAAAACTTCTTATCGATTTATAATTGACTTTTCATGCTATTTTCTCTAAGCCTATTACTGTTATTGTTGTTGTTATTATTATTACATAATTATTGAGAAGGGGTTTTACTATGTAGACTAGGCTAGCTTGGAACTCAAACTCATTATCTTCCTGGCCTGCCTCATCCTTCCAAATTCTGGATTATAGGCATGGCGTGCTTTTATGGCTAGCTTTCATGCCCATTTTTAAAATTTATTTATTTTTAATTTATGTGCAATGGTGTTTTCTTATGGATGTTGGGTACCCTGGAACTAAAATTACAGAGCTGTGAGCTGCCATGTGGGTTCTGGGAATTGAACCCAGGTCTTCTGGAAGAGCAGTCAGTGCTCTTAACCACTGAGCCATCTTGCCAGCCCCCCAAGCCTATTTTTAATATTCTCCCTGCCTCACTTCTCTGCTTGATGCAGCCCTTTCCCCTCCACTATCCACAGCTGTGTTCAGTTAAGATTGTGTGCTTGCTGTATGGTGGAACTCAGCAATGGATAAGGCAGACATGGTCCCTGATCTGTGTAGCTTCACCCTTAACACGTGGTAAGAATGTGTGCTATACCTGGGTTCTTTCTATGCATTTTCAGCTGCTATACTCTTCCTATATGCCCCCCCTTTTTTTAACATGTCCCGTAGAATTTTCTTTTACCTTTTTAACTAACTTAAAATTTCTCTCTCAAGCTGGTCATGGTGGCACATACCTTTAATCCCATAGAAAGACCCCATTTTAAAACAAATATATTAGCAAAATTATTTTCTCTTTTTATCATTCTTTCCTTGATGTTTTCTTAGCATACACTGGCCCCTTTCTATACATTTTCTTCTTAAGAATTTTGTCATTTGTGTATGGCTGCATGTAGTGTATATATGAAAGTGTAGGGGCTAGAGAAATGATTTGATTAAGAGCACTTTTTGCTCTTGCAGAGGATTCTGGTTTAGTTCCCAGTCACCACATGATAATTTATTACCATCCAGTTCCAGGGTATCCCATGTTTTCTTCTAACTTTCTCTAGCACCAGACATGCATGTGGTATACAGACATACATGCAGGCAATACATTGATACACAGAACATGAAATTTATAATGTAAATACATCCCCCTCCACTGGGGGCAAGGTACCAGCTTAGTGCCTTAAAAATGTTCGATAGTAAGCTGGGCAGTGGTGGCTCACGCCTTTAATCCCAGCACTAGGGAGGCAGAGGCAGGTGAATCTCAGTGAATTTAAGGCCACCCTGGTCTACAAAGCAACTTTCAGGACAGCCAGAACTGTTATACAGAGAAACCCTGTCTCTAAAAACCAACCAAACAAACAAAAACCAAAAAACCTATTAGTGAATAACAAAATATCCAACAAACTAAGTTTTTTAAGGCACTGTATCCTAGTAAATAGGCATAAGAACAGATCCTAAGGGGCCAGACCTTGTAGTCAGGGAGATAAGAAATAGAACGAAGACTGCAAGGCTGGTTGTGATAAGCCTATCATAAATTAATACTTGACAGAAATTTAGAGATGAATTTTTTTTTTTTGTTTTTCGAGACAGGGTTTCTCTGTAGCTTTGGAGCCTGTCCTGGAACTTGCTCTTGTAGACCAGGCTGGTCTCAAACTCAGAGATCCATCTGCTTCTGCCTCCCAAGTGCTGGGATTAAAGGCATGCACCACCACCACCCAGCTAGAGATGAATTTTTAAGAGTGAGATCTGTCCAGACTTGGTGACTCCATTCTGTAATCCCAGTTGCTTGGAAGGTTGAGGCAAGAGGATTTAATTTTGAGAACTGCTTTGCCTATAAAGTGAGTTCAAGACTAGCCTGGCAACTTAGTCATTCCCTGTGTCAAAATTACAAGTTAAAAAGGACTTGGGATGTCACTCAGTGGTGGAATATTTACCTGGATCTGACATGTGTGAAAGAGGTCCTTGGTTCCATCTCAGAGATTTTGACTGAGTCTGGTAAGTTTATAGATGAGATTTTGTTGTTATGTTAGATACTATGTGAGATACAATAATAATAAAATACTGTGCCAGACTTCAACAGTGAGGGAGTTTTTGGAACAGGGCCTAGTCAACAGTAACCTCACAGTCAAATCTGCCTCTCTGAACCAAGAATGATTTTTTTTTTTATAAATAGAATCTCATTATGTAGTCCATGCTGGCCTCAAACTTGTGGCACTGCTTCAACCTCTGAGTGCTAGGGTTGTTTTCATGATCCACCTTGCATGTTTGTTTGTTTGTTTAACATTTATTTATTTATTATGTATACAGTATTCTGCCTGCATGTGTACCTGCACCCCAGAAGAGGGCACCAGATCTCATTATAGATGGTTGTGAGCCACTTTGTGGTTGCTGGGAACTGAACTCAGGACCTCTAGAAGAGTCAGTGCTCTTAACCGCTGAGCCATCTCTCCAGCCCCGCATGTTTGGTTTTTATGTTTTCAGATTGTTGGCTAAAAATATTTTGTAATATGAGAATTACATGAAAGTCGGATTTCAGTGTGCATATAGTTGTGTAGGAAACCTACCATGTTTGTTAGCACACAGAAGTGAATAGCTGTATCAACACCTGAAATAGTTACGGTCCGGATCCACACAGAAGGGGAAAATTCAGAGTAGAGGAAAAGTGGCATTCACACTGAGACCTGGTTTAAGAGAGAAACCTGTCTCAGGGTACTAGCAGTGAGATAAAGGTGATGCCTAACACTGATGTGATCAAGATTAGTCCTCTTATTTTACAAAATAAGCAGATCAAAAATTGTATCAAAGTTCATGGGGCACTGTTAAATGGAGGAGTTGTTGTAGAACTTTGAGGGCTGCAGAAGATGATAAGATTATTGCTGAGGTGTGGCCACATTGTGAATATCAGCTTTGCCCTTGAAAAATGAGAATTGAAGAACAGACTTCCTTTCTCTGTGTTTAGTAATGTTTCTGTTTTTTTTTCTTTTACATTTCTAGAAGGACTTTGAGCCTTACTTGGAGATTTTGGAAGCATATTCCACAAAAGCCAAGAATTATGTGAATGGGTATTGCACCAAATACGAGCCCTGGCAGCTAATTGCATGGAGTGTCCTATGTACCCTGCTGATAGTCTGGGTGTATGAGTTTATCTTCCAGCCAGAGAGTAAGTATACTGCCTCTTGTGTAAAGGTGGGACGGAATGTCACTCACGGTTGATGGGTTGGAAGCATCTCTTGATTTAGTTCTGCCTTTTAAAATCTATTTAGATGGGAAATAGACCCTAATTTATTAATTACGAATTCTGTTAATACTTTTGGATAACTATTACTATTTCTGGTTTTGTGAATTTTTTTTCATTTGTAGTTTACATAAAAATTCCTTAGCTATTAGTTACTGTAAAGAGTCACAGGTGTCTCAAAGTATAGCTTACACATTTTCCAGTACCAGTTTCTTCCTAGAACATAGTGTGTTGTTTGAGATTCCCAGAGTGAAAATGTATTGCTTTCTTTGGAGCAGTGCTCGCAGAGCTACCACTTGTCTGTCAGGGGGCCCTAGGAATATCTGCATGAGTAGCATATGGCTCTTCTTCTTTTGGAGTTGAACTTCTGTTAAAGGACAGTAATCGTGACTTCTCAGAAGGAATGGGGCTGCTGAGGATAAGCTGTCTTTCAGTGGTTGGCTTGCAAATGCACCAACCTTCCTAAGGCAGAAGCACCTTTCCTGCACACCCATCTCTTCCCCACCTAGACCTTTAGGTGACTATGACAGTAACCCTGTGTGTTACTTTCTCCCACAGGCTGTTGTGCTTGGGAGGTTCTGTGATTATATTTGTGACCAAACAGTAGATATTGGCAGTGGGTGTTTTGTAATGCTCTCTGGGTTCTCCCTACACTTAGTAATATCTTGAGTAACTTCCTTAGTAGAAGAAATAAATAACTTTTAAGAAAATCTAATCATTTTTCATTTGTTTGCTATTTCCCCATTGCTCTACCTCCTTAATGCTATCTGTTGGGGACATTTTAATTGTTCTTTTTCTGCTTTTCTTTCCATTTCCCCAGGAAAGTCAGTTTAGAAACTAGATTGCTTTTTATCTTTTTTTAAAATGATTTTATTCTTATTATTTTTATGTTTATTAGTGTTTTGTCTGTATATGTATCAGTGTGAGGGTATCACATCCCCTGGAACTGGAGTTATAGACTGACAGTTAATTGGGAGCTGCCATGTGGGTGATGGGAATTGAAACTGTGTCCTCCGGAAGAGCAGACAGTGTTCTTAACCACTGAGTCATCTCTCCAGCCCCTGGTGTTCTTTGTGGGTTTTTGTTGTTGTTGTTTTGTTTTTTTAATCTTTTTATCAGTAGCATTGCAGTTAAAACAAAATAAATGTTGCAAAACATGAGAGCCAAGAGGCAAGTTCCACTGCTTTAGAGCCTTTTAATTAAAGTAAAAATGAGATGTGACTGTCCTGTCTAAAATTATAGTTCACTGCAGCTTTAAAACACTCTTTAGTTTCTATTCCTCATCATTGCTATATTTTCCCCTACACTGTTGATGAGACTGGCCTTTCATTTCAGCTCATGGTTCATGTGTGGCTGTAGCCTTAGTTGTCTGTTCAGGAAGTGTTTGATTCAGTGGCAAGGAGCCATTATATTAATTTATTCATTTGTGCTCTCTATCTTCTCCTTCCCTCCCTCCCTCCTCCTCTCCCCCATCTTATCTGTCTTGTTTTGTTTTGTTTCAGCTTGAGATAGAATCTCACTATGTAGACCAGACTTGCATGTAGCTTGCAATGGTCCTCCTGTTTGGCTTTCATTCTTTTTTTTACTGTGATAGTACATATGTATCTATGTTGCTTTTTAAAAATATTTTATGTGTGTGAGTGTTTGCCTACATATGTGTCTGTGCATCATATTCATGTCTTAGGGTACCTTTTTAAGCTTGGGAAGGTACTTGCTGGGATCCAGCACTGGTCCTTGTGCATGCGAGGCAAGTTCTCTACCACTGAACTATATTCCAGCCTCTCATTTTTGTCATTTCAAAGTACAAAGTTTAGTGACAATTACATTTAATTCACGTTGTATCTTCTCTATCTTCAGAATTTTCTCTTTAGTTTAAATTGAACTTTGAACAAACAGTTCCTGAGCCAGGTGTGGTGATGCAGCTTTGAGCTCCCAGCCCTTGGAAAGCTAAGGCAAGAAGATTAGAAGTTTGAGGTCAACCTGGTCTATATTGACCCTGTCTCTAAGCCCAGAAAATTTCAAAGCCCCCATTTCCCATTTTCCCTGACCCCTCAAATCACCATTCTGGGTACATTTCATTTTAAGATTGTATATTTATAAAACCAGACTAAAGTTAGAGCTATTGACATTTTTACTTGTTAAAATTAGTATTAGTTTTAGGTATTTACTTTAAAACACTTATTAAACTGTAAATATGTACAACATACTGTTTTGAAGTATGTATGCGTTATATCATGGCTAAGTTGAGCTAGTTAACATTCATTACCTGTTTTCTATGATTAGATATTTCAGTTGTCAGTTTGCTGTACCATGCATTTTGCTGACCTTGTAGCAGAAACAGAACCATCTTGGGTCCTAGTGTTTGCTTACTTGTCGACCCTGAACATTTCATATGAAAACTACCAAATACATTATATTAGTAAGGTATGTTATTTTAAGTCTTTGTGGGTTGAACTCCAAGCCATTTTAGCTTTTAATATGTATTTTCATTAAAAAAAGGAGCCTGTTCTCATTGTAGAAAATTTTTATATAATATGGATAAGCCACTGAGACCAATTAAAATCTTGCTACTAGAGAATACCAATTATATTTGTCAGGGTTCCTAAAGGAACTGGACCAATAAAACAAATACATCTTATGAAAGAGATTCTTTAGATTGGCTTACATAATAGAGATTGAGTAGGTCCCATAATGACTCTTGGTATTGGAAGGCTGAGACCCCAGTTGCTGCTCGGTCTGAAGCTGAGTCTTTTACAGTCCCAGGCTTGTGCTCAAGGCCTGTGCAGAGGATTCACAAGAGCCACTGGCCTTAGTCTGCCTTGGAAGGCCAAAGACAATAGGTTCCAGTGGCTGAGAAGGATGGCAGCAAGAGCAGCAGTGGAAATGCCCTGACGAGGCTTGTCTCTTAGTTGATTCCAAATACAAAGGAGCTGGCAATCAAGATTAGCCATCACACGACTGTCTGTCTATTTCTAATCTGAATTAGACTGAATCAAACAAGATGGAGTTTTATAGTCTAAAACTAGTTGGACATTATCAGTTCCATTTGACTTGCCACGTGCACCCACACCAGTTTTTATTTTGTAATTTCCAAACGGAATGTTGAACACATGCAAGAATGTCTGTTACTCCTTCAGAAGCTAGACATTGTAGCCCATGCCTGAAATCTTAACACTCAGAAAACTGAGGCAAGAAAATCTGTAGGTGGAAATGGTTTTGGACTACAGAGCAAGTTTAGGCTAGCCTGGACTATAGAGTGAGACCCTGTTTTAAGGAAGGAAGGAGGGAAGGAGGGAGGATAAACGGATGGATGGATGGCCTAGGTATTATTTTGTTAGAATTATGGAATTGATTTTACCCCCCTTGGTCTTATTAAAGTATGCTACATAGTAGAACAATCAAATTATTTTTAGTGTAGTGTACTTGAAATTTGAAACCTAGCCTAGTGTTAAATCTGGCTGATCTTTAAACTCTGCTCTCCGAGGGTATGAGGGTAATTCTGGAATATATGGTGGAAGTCAGGGGAGGTGAGAACCTGGGGAGGGGTTAGCAATGTCTGAGATGTCAGTTCTTCCTTAATTCTGACTGAGGAATATGAGCTCATAGTTTCCTCCTGTGTACTGTTGATTTTAACTATGACTCTGCAGGTAAAGGCACTTGCTGTGTAAGACTGGCCTTCTGAGTTTGCATTTCTAGCACCCATGTAAAAAAGCCAACTACAGTTTCATGTGTCTGTAATCTCCGTGCTCCTATGACAAGACAGGAGTTAGAGACAGGAGAATCCTTGGAAACCCACAGACCAGGTAGCCCATGTGTACAGCTGTGACCAGTGAAGAAGAGGCCCTGTCTCAATGTGGAAGGCAAGGACCATTACTTGAGGTTGTCCTCTGACTTCCACAAGTACCATGTCCATCTCTCCCCCAAATACATTAAAAGGAATTTTCACTTTATATGTTTATTTAGAGACACGGTTTCATGTGGCCTGGTCTGGAACTTACTGTATAGATCAGAGTAGCTTCAAACTCACAGAGGTCTGCCTGTCTCTGCCTCCTCAAGCTACTATTAAAAGCATGTGCCACCATACTCAGAAGGAAAGAAATTTAAAGTCTTTATTTATTATGGAGGTGTGTATGTATGTATAGGTATATATATGATGTGTGTGTGCCACAGCATGCATGTAGTCAGAGGATAACTCTGGTGTCAATTTCCACTTTCTACGTTTATGTGGGTTCCCGATATTGTATTCAGGTAGTCAGACAGCAAGTACCTTTACCTGCTGAGCTGTCTTGCTGGTCCAGAAGAATTTTTGTCTGTTTTTCATGACAGGGTTTCTCTGTTTAACAGCTCTGGTTATTCTGGAACTTGCTCTGTAGACCAGGCTGGCCTCAAACTCACAGAGATCTACCTGCTCTGCCACCCAAGTACTAGTATTAAATGCATGTGCCACCATGCCCCTGCAAGAATTTTTAATATAGAAAAAGGGATATAGTTAATTCACATAAAAGGCTTAGTTGTATGTAGATGGAGGCTGTTTGTTTGGTCCTGGCTGCCCAGATCCGAAATAATCACACAGAAACTATATTAATTATAATACTGTTGGCCAATAGCTTAAGCATATTTCTAGCTAGCTCTTATATCTTAAATTAACCC
>LOJH01065568.1:0-10452 GCA_001685095.1 Ellobius talpinus | reverse complement strand
TCTAGGATCACAAATTATAGGCTCCATGTCCTTTATTTATGGCTAGAATCCACTCTGTTTTCTTACTATCCACATCAGGCATGATGTGAAACTCACTTTCTGTGAATGATATTTGTCATTATGTATACAGCAACATTCATTGATTGAACATTTCAAGTTTGTTTTAATCTAAACTATGCAGCAACGGTTACCCATGCAATGAGCCAATTTGCATTAGGAATTGAATTTGCACATTCAAAAGCATTTATTAAGAAGCCAGTGGGGATTTAGAGCTCCCAGAATGGATAGCGCAAGTATGTAACTAAATAATACAGGATCCTGATCTCAATTATACATATTTGTCAGCCAGAAAATTCTGTCAACAGAGAAGAGAACACAGAACGATAACCAACATGAAGGAAGTATGAGCAACAGAAACGAGGAATACAGAGAAGGCACATGAATAATAGGCAATGAAATAAACCTAGGTTTAATTCTAACCCAGTTAACTCTTGCTTTGGAGCTTTGGAGTTGGAGACACGGTAAACAGAGACTTTCATGGAGCTTGGCTCAGGCCAAACTAAGATTCATGCCTTTGATCCTAAAGGAATTTTGTGACTAGTGGTTTATGATAAAACATTATTGGTAATGTTATTAACTACATTTTAATATGGACTGAATCATGAGGGTTAAGAGAAAGAGAGGAATTCAGAAGACAGATGGGGTTACCCAAGTGGGGGTATGTGCTTCCCGAAGGACAGTAGGGGAAGCTAAGAGGTACTCAAGTATGGGTTTGGGCCTCTATAAATTTTCTTAGCATTAGCGGTCAATACTCTTTTGGTGGCTTTACACTATATCTCAAAAGGTTGCTAAGAACGCCCCCCTTTTTTTCTCTCTTTCTCTTTTAGTAAGAGGAGCATGTGAGTTGGCTCTGGACGTACCTGGTATGGAATTACAACCGAATCCGGTAAAACAAGAAGCAAACGGAGCAGCACAGAGAGTTTAGCACCGTCCTGTTCTGGTAAAGGGGTTTCTGGTACGAGTCCTAGAAAATCCTAAATTCCTGACTGGGGAGAGGAAATGCTCAGGGGCTGAGTGGCAGTCCTGCCCCACGGATGGAGAGATGCTTCACCCGGCTTACAGAGTGACAGGCTTCTTTACCTCATGACCCCTTTCTTTCTTTGCATTTGTTTCCTGATTCAACCCTGCTTTTGTAATTACCTAGCTATGTGATAGAGGACAGAGAATTGATAACCCTGTATCAAAGGCATCTCTTCCAGAATGGTTAAATAGTTGGGCTTCAGTATCACGGAGACATGTCTTAAGTGGTTCTGTCGTTTATTATCCATTTGACCTTATACTACTTTTTTATTACTCTAGAACTTCAGCTTTTCTTTATCTGTAAGGCAAAACTTATAATTACACCATATAGTGTTGTGAATAGTACATGAGGTAACAGATGAAATACATTTATCATAGAGCTTGTCCTATAGTATTTGCTTGATAAATAAATTATTAATGTTAACTTTAAGTTAGACAAATCATAATTTAAAATTATGTACAGAAAATGAAGTTAGAGAGTGGCAAGAACGATTCTCATAATCAACAAACAGGTCTCATACACAGACTACAGATTTTAGACTCATTGACAACATTCTCAGCATTTTCTAGGGTGAATTCTTTGACTGTTGGAATGCCCGTATGTGAAGAATGTAATAAGAACTCAATCCAAATGGGGAATTATCACACATATGATGCATTCTCATTACCATGGCTCCACAGCAGGGCATGCTGCCTGCTTTGATAACTCAAAGTTCTTTTGTACAACGAACTGTGATTACTTCATAAAGGTCAATTCTCCCAAATCCCTGGAAACCATGGCATGCCAACCCACCAAGATCACAGAAGCAATTAAAAGTGTTTAGCTGGGAAAGTTGCCAAGAACAGATGGCTTCTACCAGTGGGCTTTTGTTTTTGCTTTAAACTGCTCAACATTAGGCAAGTGACATTTATTTGCTGTATATATCTATTTACTAATGCGTCTTCTTCATATTTGTAAAAGAACACACTCAATGCTGGGAAGCTTACCGTACGTGGACATAAGAATGTGAGCCATAGAAACAAAGATAGATCAGGCCCTCAACTTCCAACTTCCAGTACAACTTAAATTAGTTCAAAGTCAAGCCCTTAGGCAGTGGGCAATAGGTATGCAGGTAATCCACCTTTGTAAAGGATAAGGCACTTCAACAGTTTTCAAATTACAGTAATTAGGATAACTTATATTAAGACAGCGTCTAGAAGGCTTATAACAAATGGATATTTTGTGTTGTTCTGTGCTCTTGAGCTTGGTAGCTCACAAAGACCAAAAGCTATGCTTTATTTAGGGTCTCTTTGACACAAAATTTGTACATATGTACTTGTTTGAGTTGGACTTCTAAATAGATAGAAGTCTACTTAAATCTTACCAACACATTACAGCCTTGGTCAAATCCTGGGTTTGTCATTTTGTCAATAAGTTAGCCTTGGACCAATAATTTATCTCTGAAGTGTTCATGTCCCCAATTTTTAACAGAGAGAGAAAGGCTGTAAGTGAAACAGTATGATGTCTCCACATTACTAGATACAATTCAAAATTAAGTTTGATGAGACTAAAAGATACAATTTTATATGATAAAGTTTTCTTACTAAATTAGTAAGAAAAAAGTTGAATATTAAATAAATAATATGGAAACTAGTGGACCACCCATGAAAGAGAATAAAATTAGATCATATATTGGAAAATTTTCTAAATTTATCAGATAACTGTATGTGAATAAAGAATATTAGAACCTGAGTAATACTAGAAACAAACAGAAAACCATGAATAATTTCCTTATCACCTAAGAGAAGAGACAGTGTTTATGAGTTGGACTGAAGTTTAGTATGGTATTAATATATGTGTGTGTACATATCCTTATATATATGTACATACAGGAGTCACAAACTATAAACATATGCTTACATTGTATATTATAGGCACAGACATAATGTAAAAGAACCTCTAGATATGTGGGGGAAAAAAGAGAAGAAAGATCCAAGAGATCGGTAAGAGGGTGCGCATTGAGAATCGTCAAATTCTCTTATAGGCAGACAAATGTTTCTTGATCATAGAGAAGGACATTCAGCACTCATAAAAGAAATGGAAATCCAGAGACATGACTCCATACTACCAGACTGATATACTTGACAACACCTTCTTCTGGCAATAGAAGTATCAAGTGTTAACCACTCCCAGGAGAGTGTATACGATCAGGCTAATCAAACTTTAAATGAGTAACTCCTCAAACTTAGAAATCATGTTTTCAGGAATCTATTCCATGGCCACACCTCCAAAAATAAAAAAGAGCATATTCACAGTGCCCTTTGTAACACTATTAGGGATTATAGTGACATAAATTATTAAATCATCTCAGACATACATCTGTTTAATAACTTGCTGAGTAAGGCATTGGTCATTCGTTCACTGGAATGCTGTCTGGTCATAAAAATCATGAGGATTTCTACAAACGTTTATGGGCTAACTTCACCATGAAATGATACCAGCAAAGCTAGAACATGCCTAATTTTACCATGTAAGAGAAGGAAAACTAAGCTTATACACATATACATATAATACATGTATTATAAATAATTTATTATTTACATATATACCTATTATCTTCTCTGCTAGATTATAATATAATTACAATATAATATAATATAATTCTCCCTTCCTATTCCTCCCTGAAAATCCTCCCACATATCCTTTCCTATTCTCCAGATGTATGACCTCTTTTTTCAATAATTGTTATTGCATATATGTATATGTATGTATTAGAAGGTGTGACCTTGTTGGAAGAGGAGAGCCACTGGCACCGAGCTTTGAGCTTTCCAAAGTTAATGCCATTCCCAGTTAGTTCTCTTTTTCTACCTCCTGGTTTTTTCTCAACGTGTACACTCTCAGCTACTGCTCCAGCATCATTCCAGCCTGCTGCCGTGCAACATATATAAATATCCTTAAATAACCCACTAAGTTTGCACAATGTTACTGTATGTATGATTGCTTTTATAAAAAAATAAAAGCAATAATACACCAGACTATAATAAAAATGGATAGCTCTAGCTGAAAACCATTTTTCAAGGACTGTGACTTATGTTTTCAAACATACTTTATTGTATATTTGGTACTTAATTTTTTAAAACATAGATCTTAATACGAGCAGCTTTTTTGTATATTTACCGATCTCATTAAATGACAAATCTTAATTCATATTTATTTGAAAAGTTACCAATGGTAATTATTTTAAGCATCTCTTTTCATTATCCATCTGAGTAGTACAAAATATAGAATTTTACCTACTGTGGAGTGAAGGAGACAGGAACAAAATGGAGGCAGTCATCCTTTGCTATCCCTTTAATACAGCTCTTAATTTTGTGTCATATACTTTAAAGAACCCACCTATATATTTATAGTCACAATATAAAAGAAACACATTTGTAGTTCAGTTGGCAGAGAGAGTGGTTACCTAGCACTCACGAGATCCTGATTTGAATGCCCAGCACTGCATAACCAAGCGTGGTGGCACAGTCCGTGCCCAGGCAACTTATGAGAGAAAGCATTTAATTTGGTAGCTCACAGTTCCCGACGGGTAGAGTCCATAACCGTCATGGTTGGTAGCATGGCAGCAGGCTGGCATGGTGCTGGAGCCAGAGCTAAGAGCTCCCATGCTGAGACAGCAACAGGGAAACAGGCAAAGAAAACTAACTGGGACTGGCATTAGCTTCTGAAACCTCAGTGCTGGGCCCCAGTGGCACACCCCTTCCAACAAGGCCACAGCTTCTAATCCTTCAGTGACACAAGCCTGTGACTTGCTCTCATTCACCCATACACCCATTTATGAGCAATGTTTTGTTTTTGCTTTTGTTTTAAGCTATATTTTGCTATGTAGCTCAGGCTGGCCTGGAACGTATTAATTATGTAGCCCAGACTAACCTCAGACTCCAGATCTTCTGCTTCAGTCTTTGAGTGTTGAAAATACAATGGTGTCCGGCTTCATGTTTTAATTTTAAAGCCAATATTTGAAATATAACATATCATCCATACATATAGCATACACCTTTATACAACTTTATATAGAGATTTTAATCCAGAATTAAGTAAACTGTAAAATAGTTATTGAGAAAATATTTTAAATTTTCTTGAAGAAAATTACAAATATCGATGAAAGAGCTACAGATACAAGATTAAAATCAGGAAATTTTAAAGAGACATTATGTAACATCAGGTACTAACTTACTTGGTGGTGTGGCCTCCAAGCATGAGACTTTCTCTAACCATGCTGCCTCTTCACTCAGATGTGTGAGAATCCATGGTGCTGCATCAGTATGAGCAGAACTACGCCCCAGATCTCGATTTTTCACGCTAAATGGAGCCAAGGCTCCTGAAGAAATGACAGATTCTGTATGTAGGTCCAGGAAAAGTTCTAGAACCGGAAAGCCAGTGTGACCAAAGGAATCCCCACTTGGCTGTAAATATCTGAACTTGGTAAAGAAGGGTGACACTTTTTAGCAGACGCAAATTACTTATCATAAAACTAATTTTTCTATTAATGAAGATCTGAAGTTTAAGGTCAGCCTGAGCTACCCCGAGTTCCAAGCCAGCCTACACTACACGGGCAAGATATATCTTTAAACAAAAATCAAAATGATGCTCATTTTTGTTGAGTTTTGTTCCCATTTTTGAGACAGGGCATTGTCGTCTCATACAGACCAGGCTGTCTTCCAACTCAGTATGCAGCTGAGGACAACCTGACTTTGAAGCGCCTGTCTTCCTGCCTTCCCTTCCTAAGTGCTAGGAATGCATGTGTTTGCCACCACACCCGGGGAATGGATTATTCATCCTCAAAATTGTTAATTGAAAGCAAAAAGTATTTAGTCATCAAAGCAGCATCTTGATATTGGGAACTTTACAGAAAGACCACATGTAAAAGAAATGACAGAATTTGATTGAACTAGGGAGAGCAGATGCAACAAAACATTGATAATTGTTACTGTGCTTGAACAGAGTAAAAATGTTAAGTGTCTGCCTTTCAACTTTACTAAGGGTTTTAAATCATCAAGAGAAAAGTGGGGGAAAATGGCCATTTCCCCTAGTAACGACTTGTAAAAGTCTTTTAGATAAAAATATACTAAAGAAACAAGACCTAATTGCATAAACATTAAATCTTTCTAGAAAAAAAAGCCAAAACAATTTGATGTGATAGTGGTGGAATCTGAACATGGTTTGGACATTAAATACTACTATTAATGCCTTGTGCATGTTAACATAGTCATATACTAACCTCACTACATTTAGAGTTCTCTTCTAGATTGTCCCATTAAAATTAATCCAGCCTAAAATTAACCTACAGCCTATACGCTCTAGGATATATTAGCACACTGACAGATCAAGAGATAAATAAATAGAGCATACACATTTAGTATACTGTTGACAAGGACCAAATCCAGAAAATGTTTGTGTTCACTGTATCATTCTCTTAATGTCTCACTAAGTTTGAAAATTAGTCTGCTATATTGCTGAAACCATAAGTGAAGAGAGTATCTTGGGTGGAGTTTTGGCATAGGGTTAAGTACATTAATATATTGCATAATGCCTAGTGGTGAGCAGATTCTAAGCAAATATTAACTCATCCCCTTTAGCATGCTATGTTTTTACAACACAGAGACCAATTAACATATGGAGAAAATTAGGGATGCCTTATTGCATTGAGAGGACAACTTAGGGTTTAGTGCACACGTGAATAAGTAGGTTAAATTACCATAAAATGGTCCCTTGCCTTCCGTGTGTGCTAATTGGATCTTGTTGGCTAGTTCTGAATTTCCCAAAGGAAGAGAAGCATCCTTATTTCCCACTGTCTGTTTTGGCTCTTCCATTTGAACTTAGTCAAGTGAAGAACAACAACCCTTCCTGTGTGCATCTCCACCACACAGCAAACTCCCGCATTCAAATCCATGGGCTCTGCTAACACATCAGTTGAAGACAGCAATTACCATATTTGTGTATCACAGCTTTTAATTCTCCTTACAGCTAGAAACTGCTATTGGGGTTTAATAAGGGGGTGGTGGCTCCTTTCAATACTTCCAGTTGTGTTCATAAACTGTATCTTTATCCAGGGATTAAATCAAGACATGCTTTAGTAGTTTAGTTCTTTTTAAAATGCCGTTTCCCAAATGTACTTACATTTTTTTTAAAAAGAATCTTTTGCAGGTGGTAAAATATTTGTAAACCACATGCATCTCAAGTTTCATGCATTAAATTGAGTTCCATTTGTTTTCTTTCTCATTTTATCTGGCTTGAAAAGTTAATCCTTTACCAGTTAGCCTTTATCATTACTTCCTTCTACTGGTAAAGAAAAGAGAGACTCGCTCACAAACATAGAGTATTATTAGGAAATGAGAGTCAAGTGCAAACTGAAGTGGCTTTTCCTCTGTGAGTCTTTCCAAAACCCACAGGCAAAGATTAAGCCAGTCTACTTCAGTATTTAGTACATGACAAGGTAAGAAGTAACAACTCATTAAATACTTCATCAGTGTCTAGGGAGTTTACCCCTGCAATAGTTTTTGTACAAGAGTCCCAGTCTCCCCTTGACATCTAACATTGGAAGTCTGCAGTTTTCCAAGAATGAGATAATGACAAGGATTTCCGGGGTGAAGGGCATCCATGGAAGGACACACTAAAAGAATAAATGCTACCCACCTGCCACTGTATGGAATATGCTATTGAAAATTCCTTCAGATCATGGGATTGCACCACAGATCAAGGCAATCTAGTCCTATTCTTAAACTATCAGGTTGATGGCACTGCAAAGCCTGCCTACTGGCTTATTTGCAAAGTCTTGGATTAAAGTTGAAATTCAGGAACTCATTTAAACCTCTAAAGCCTCGACAAAAAGTAAGACACTACATGAAAGCTATTTCAGTGGCAATAAATCCCTACAGTGGAGATTTACACTGCATGGAGGAGGAAATTGCTTTATTCTCATTCTGTATATTGTAGTGAATCAACATTACCATCATTAAATATTTATCCAGGACTTCGACTAGCTTGCTGTAGCAAAATGATTTCTTAAATGCTTCTTCCAATCTAATTATAGGCAAAATAGATGATATGCATTTAAAGAGGCATGAGAATGTAACAAATAACATTGATATTGAAATTTTTGCAGTGTTATTGGTTGGTCACATAGAGCAGGGCTCTTTGAATACACACAAAATATACGGAGAAGATGCTCTAATGAAAATCAATGGAATGGAATATGTGAAGCCCAGTTGCCAGCTAGCAGTGAATAGGAGGGCAATGGGGAGAGAAGGGTGAAATAGGGAGAGTAGGCAGCGAAGAGATGTAATGGGTAAGAGGAAACTAGGGAGGGTTTCAGAGAACAGGCAAGGCTGCATAACACATTCTTTGACCTTAAAATTCTTGTGTTCATTATTTTACAGAATTTCCCCCCAAAATTTTCCATGTCAACCATGTTAGGAACTAAGGTCCAGAGAGAACACAGTCCTTGTTTCATAGGGAACCTTTGCTACGAGTTTCTAGTCTATAAGGAAGAAATATGGAGCAATTAATAACTGCTATTTAAGAACGTATCAGGGATGGAATTTGGAATGAGGAAATGCTTCAAGAAATCAAAATTGGAGGCCGAATGAAAGGAATAAAGACCATGTGATCCATATGTAAGAGATGCATTTGCACAGATGATGATGGATATACTCTCTAGCACAGAGAGGACCGGTACCAATGAACATCTTCAGGCTAAAGAAAAAGGAACATTTAGAAGGCAGAAGGGGTAGAGAACGTGCAGAGATAAAAGAAAACACAGAAAAGCAAATGACAGAGGGAATACCATACATTAAAAATCTTGCACTTTATCTTGTTGGTAATTAAAAACAATCACATAGTCAATATGTACAGTGAAAGGGTAATAAATCAGGGTGTGCTTTGTGTTTTGCATTTTTATACTTGTGGGTAATGCTAGACTTTCAGCTTTAAAGCACCCAGAAAAATGGGTGTTGACAAGATTTGGGGGAGATAATCAAGGTCAGGTGGTCATTCTACAATGATACTTAACACTAATATAACAAAAATGCAGCCTTTCTTCTGATTCATATTTATCTTCCAATTCCTAGGACCTTCAGAGAGCAGCACCGGATTTTACCACCAGAGAAAGTATTTATCACTAATACCCCATTAAGTATGACAAAACCTCATTGATGCAATTCAAGGCTTAACCTTTACAATATGCAAAGTAGCTCCAGCAAGTAAGATGTTTCAGAGTTTCACTGACTGGAGTGACAAATACCAGCGGGATCTATTTGAAACTCCTCCTTAAAATGGGAAGACATGTATCAAGGATGGGGATAGTGACATGGAGCTTTAATCCCAGCACTCAGGAGGCAGAGGCAAGCATATCTCTGTGAGCTCCAGGCCAGCTCTGGCTACATATTGAGGCTCTGTTTCAAAAAACAAAACAAAACAAATCACAATAACAATAACAATTATCACATCTTCTCTAAAGGTTACCCTTAGTTTTTGGGGGGCAGCATCAAAGGTTTTCATTTTATTTTTCAGACTCCCAATCTAATAGCTGTTCTAAAATAGAAGACTTATTCTTCTCAGTGGTAAAGACTTTCCGGCTTTTTGTTTTGTTTTTAGTAAGTGATCTTGTCCTTTGAGATTTCATTACAGTGCAATCTTGAGGTCATGAATGGATGACTCACATACAAACAGTTTAAGTGAATCTGACAGCATTTCTGTCTTCTTATATAAAGAGGTGATCCTGGGGAATAAAGGTTCAGCATCCGAGAGTGAAGCGTGACTGTCCCTTCTTTCATAAATTATTGCGCTTAAGAGAAATGAGATGTGTGCTCTGAGCACAAAAGTTGATGTAACTATCAGATGTAACTACATGGTGAATACTCATGACCTGGCAAAAAAAATGATACTTGAAAATGAACAGCGAGGGTGGGATTGTCTCTATCAGTATGCAAAGCCACTTGATGTGGGGTGCCCCTCTGTACGCTGTGAATGTGTTTTATTACCATTGGTTAATAAAGAAGCTGCTTTGGCCTATGTCAGGGCAGAATATAGCAAGGCATGAAATCCAAGCAGAGATAGAGGAGGAAAGAAGGCAGAGTCAGGCAGACTAAGGAGACAGATGCAGGAACCTTACTGGTAGGCCACAGCGCTGTAGTGATACATAGATTAATAGAAATGGGTTAAGTTAAGATATAAGAACTAGCTAGAAATATGCCTGAACCACCAGCCAAGCAGTGTTGCAACTAATATAGTTTCTGTGTGATTATTCGGGTCAGGGCAGCAGGGAAACCAAAACAGAGTCTCCGTTTGCAGCCTCTTCTTCCAAAAGTGATGGTAAAAGATCCGGCTTAGATACC
>LOJH01065565.1:0-10452 GCA_001685095.1 Ellobius talpinus | reverse complement strand
TGAATACAATTTGTGTGTTGTTATTTCTGGGTATAAGCTAACCGTGCGGGAGCCAGGTGGGACGAAAGCAGGCCTGAGCTCCCCCTATCACTACAAGCTGGGGTCTGTTTACTCTATATTTGTACTTCTGCCCATCACCAAACAGCTATCAAACTCTTACTAAACGTTTTGTTAGGGCTTGCAGATGTCTGGCCAAATTAACCCCTCTGAGCCTCCATTTCTCCATTCTGTAAAATGGGATTGATAATATCCCAGCACACAGCTGTTATGAGAATTAAGCAAGATGATAAAACAGCTGTTGGTGGTTTGTTGCTAGTGGCAACAGCTTCCCCCATGTCCCGCCCTATGTCTGATGGTGTTCATGCTCATACGCTGCCTGTTTTAGCAACGAGGCAAAGGACAGAGGGAAACTTAGGAGCTTGAAAAGCACAGGAGTATGAAGGCTGTTGTTCTCGCCTATTGTTCCTTTCACAGAGATATGGAAATGGCTTTGAGGCTCTGAGCTTTTTGGAACTGTTCAATGACATATGATTCGTATGCAGTAATGTTACCTATGTTGATGGCTTGTTGCCTGAGGCTGTAAATGTATCTGTTATGCAAAATAATTTTTTAAGACAATCTCTCTATGAAGCCAAATTTGGCCTCAAACTTGCAGTTCTCCTGCCTCAGCTACACAAGTATTAGGTTTATAGTCGTGTGTTAACACACCTTCACATAGAAGGTATTTTATGAGAGGCTTTCTCAAGACCTTGGTGGACAGGAGGCCTGGACCAATAATTGCCAAGACAGGAGAGCAAGAACAAAGTCGTTTTCTTTACTGACCACAGTTAACGTCAGGGCTCATCTGAGGCCAACTGGAAGGCACTTTGAAAACATCAATGAAATCTGTTGTTGGACGCCACTAGTTCGTTTCCTGACCACCCTGACTCAAAATAATCAGAAACTATATTATTTGCAATACTGTTTGGCCAATAGCTTAAGCGTATTTCTAGATAGCTCTTATATCCTAAACTAACCCATCTCCATTAATATGTGCATCACCACAAGGTCATGGCCTATTGGCAAAGTTTTGGCAAGCTCCAGTGGAGGCATCAGTCTCTGGCTACATGGCTTCTCCCTGACTCACTTACTCTCTCTCTACATCTCTGGATTTTCCCGCCAAGCTTTACTCTGTTAAGTCATTGGCCAAAAGCAGATTTATTTATTAACCAATAAAAGCAATACATATACAGGACTTCCCACACCAATCATCAAATAAGATATTATAGATATGAAGGACAGAAATGGCATCAGGCATTTAGTAAGAACTCAGTACACATAAGCTCCTGAAGATGGGTGCACTTGAGCATCAAGCAGAGAACCACTCTGCTGATCAGTCTTCTAATGCCATCTTTGCACTGAATTGGGGTGTGTGTGTGTGTGTGTGTGTGTGTGTGTGTGTACACATGCGTCTTGAGCTCCAGGAAACACCCAGTGGAATGGTCCTTCTTGGGTCCTCTTGTGATTATGGTAGGTTTTTCTTTAAAGATTAAATCGGTTTTCCCCCCTTTCTGTTCAACAAAGAAAAAGCCCTTTGGGTTTTGATAAATGTTCTTTGCCTTGTAGCAGGTGGATTTGCCCCGGGCACCACTAAGAGCTGTGCTTTTAAAACATACAGAAGCCCAGCTGTTTATATCTGCTGCATCTTTTTTTTTCTCCTATTTTCTGCCCTGAAGGCTGGGTTTTCTCTGCTTTGGCAGACTGATAACGTGTGGAAGGAAGAGAACAGTTCTGACTAATAGACTAATTAGTGATACAAGCCTTTAATAACTGAGTATAGGAAAGTCATTCCCTACCCTCAAGTGATTAATTTATTTATTTCTGTTGTGCTGCATTAGGGTAAACTAGTCAGCTTCTAGCTATTGGCAACTTAAATCAATCCCTTTTCTTTCCTTCCTTTCCTTTGCTGTAGTGTGCATAGACAATATGCAAGAATCGATGCAGCTGACAGGCAGCTCTGGCAGATGTGCTAGGACCCTAATGCCACCATTAGGAACTGTAGGAACTGTGAAAACCCAGCTACTCTTTATGTTTGCTTCTTTCAGGTCCTTTCCTCATGGCCACTTCCATCAGTTACAGCTTCCCAGCTTTGTCTTTCAGAACCAGCCTACTACGGAGCTTAAAAGCATTTATTGACATTCAATGGCCTGCATTTCAATCCTGGCTTCCTCACTGGCTTGTGCAGAGGATCTAATACAAGTCCCTTCACTTCACTGTGCCTCAGTTTTCCCACTTGTAAAATGTTTCTTTGGAACGCTTATCTCTTGGGCATGACATGGCCATTGCCATATTGAAGTCAAAACAGCTGTAATCATTCACAACTGGCCCTCACAAGATCAGGCCTATTAACATTTCTTCCAAGAAGGTAGGCGAGGAGGGTCAATGGACCCTCAATTTCAATTCTAGTTACGCAGTCCTGTCCCTCCCCAAGCTTCATGCAATCTTGTTTCAGCTTCATGTGGTTTGGGGAGGCACTAAATAATATAGGACTCCAGTAAAGCAGCACTCACCAGTTGTTATCCGTGGTGTGATGGGGACATTTTATTGATGGAGACCTTTGTGAGTCACCCACGAGTAGCATGTAAGTGCTCCTTAAACAGAAGCCCAATAGATAAACTCCTTGGTTCACCAAGTTGAATGGAATTGCTTTTTTGGCCTGTCATTGGTACCCTATCTAGGGTGAAGACTTGTTCAACTCTCCCCCAAAAGTCATGTAACAAGTGAGAATACATTTGTTTTTCCCTAAGGTTCATCTGAGGATTCAATAAAAGTAGTTGTGTCCAGTACTTAGGACATACTAAGCTCTCAGTAGCTATTAAATATACCTAATACATAGGAAGATAGTTTGATGAATGCTAGTAGAATAAGTGAGTAGCATAATTTATGAGTAGATTATGAAGCCTTGAAGTTCAAAGGGATGAAAAAAGAGGAAATGAACAATAAATCAAAATAATAAAGGCCTTTAGTTGAGTGCTTATCAATCAAGGTCTATGTTCTGAGCTGATTGCTTCTTGTACATTCTTTCATCTAATCCTATGCAACTTGATTTTTATCAGCCTTCTTAAATCATGGTTTGGTTTTTGTTTGTTTGTTTGTTTGTTTTTTGTTTGTTTTAAAATCTTGAACTCCCATACAAAATTATGTGAGAACTGTGTGTTCCTCCAAGATCGCAAAGGACTCCTGGAGAAAGGGCTGACATATTCATGTTTTCTTACGAATTCCTGGGCCAGCCAAATTCAAGCTCTTCCAACTACTTCTGGAAGATGCTGCTATTGTCTTTTCTTCTTTTAAAAGCCTTCAGAACACAGGACCATTTTTACAAAGATTTTTACTGAAAACAGGGCACAGCACGGGATACTTATAGGTTCACCAATGCAGCCATATCTAAAGTCCTCTATTGATGCTCCAGGATGCTCTTTCCCTGAGCCCTGCTGCTATCATGTTTCCATCTAAGATTCTCAGCCATCTCTCTACTGCCTCCTATATCTTCCTGGGAACAGTAGATTATTATGCAAAGAAATTTAGTTTTTGAACAAAGTCACCACTCTAGACTATTTTCAATCTGAGGTCAGAAAAAAATCTTGTCTGCCCTGTAGGAATTTATGAGCACTATGTCTTATGCTGATACCTGCAGAGGCAGAGAACAGCAGATCCCTTAAACTGAAGTTACAGGTGGTTGTAAGCCACCCAGTGTGGGTATTAGGAGTAAAACTCACATTCTCTACAAGAACAATAAGCTTTCTTAGTCACTGAGCCATCTCTCTAGTTCCTTGTCTGCTTTTTAACCAAATGTTATTAAGGGTTTTCTTTGACCAATAGACAAAGTACTCTTGAGATTAATTTTGCCCCACCATAATGAAGACATAAGACATTAATTTGTGGCATAACATATTTATTATATATTCTTTTTCCTTTTTCATAAATGAGGAAATAAAGTTAAGGGTGTTTGAAATATAATACACTCAAGGTCACATAGTATCAGAGCTAAATCCAGTTGTAGGCTGTCTGACTCCAGACCCTCATGGATTGACCACAAAGCAGCTCAGGCAGGTCCAAGCAGTTCTATTCATGAACCAAGGGTAACTCAAGAAATCCTGTGGGAGAGTCTTGATGTTCAGAGGAAAGTGAATTGCTTGAGCAAGATCAATGATATTCAGATGAGTTAGTGTTTAGAACTGCTGGCCTATAGTTTTGTGTCTGAGACCCTTAAGTTTCAGAGTCCATCACTGAATGGTTGCTCTGATTGCTTCATCTGCTTGTGTTTCCATCTCTGAATTACGTTGTGCTGTGTTCTTCTTTGGTAAGCTGTGCTCAGGGAAGACAAGGCAGGATTATTATGCTTATTGAATACTAACTTCTTAGGTAAAAACAATCTCATCAGTGTAATTGCCAGTGGTGTCTAAAATTGCTAGCAAAATAATAGAAGCGCCCACAAAAGTTCCATAAAAAGCTATGAAAAGAATAATTCATTTCTGTCCTAGTTTTGTCTGTTGATGTGATAAAACACTGACCAAAAACAACTTGGAGATGAAAGACCTTACCTGGCTTACATCAAGGAAAAGCCAGGGCAAGAGCTCAAGACAGGAAGCTGAAGGTAAGAACTGAAGCACGGATTGTGTGTGTGTGTGTTTGTGGGGGAGGTGTTTCTTACTGCCTTGTTCTCAGGCTCAGGTTCAGCTGTCTTTCTTATACTTCCCAGGACTGCCCTCCTGTATTCATCAACAATTAAGAAAACACCACACAGACCTACAGGCCAATGTGGTGGAGGGAACTCCTCAAATGGGGTTCTGTCCTTTGATAGGTGTCACAGTTATCAGGTCAACTCTTAAGTATTACAATGATTGTCTGCAGGCCTCAGTACTAGCTAAGGTTTAAATCCACCAAAGGTCTTGGAATATACTGAAGGGGAAACTCATATGTATTTTTATAGTTCTATATATTACTTGAAAATGTATGTATATGTTTGCTGAGGTAAACTATTTTTGCCCTTTCTCCTCTACTAGAGCTAGAAGTTCTATGAATATCTGCTTCATCCTGTCTCTAGAGCAGCCAAGAACACTCAATAAAATGTGTTGAATGGCTAAATTTTTATAGAAAAAAATCATTGGGCCATGAGTAGGTTTATAAGGAAATGAGTAGCATCCTATTGCACAAAACTGTTTGCCTCTCCCTGGCCTTCTGCCATGAAACAAGATCGATGTATCAAGAAGAGATAGAAAGGAGATAATATGCCTGTCCAGACTTGAAAGACAAATCATTTATTTATCTGCTCAGATAAAATGTTGGCAGAAGAGTACATGTGTACAACCTCATCGCCTCCTAAAATTTTTGTTTCCAGGCTCGGAGTCTGCTAGGCTTTTGAGTCCTGGCATGGCACACAATGGTAAATGATGCAAAAAATGTAGTCACAAACTCAGTCTGAAACATGCCACTGGCATTGAGGCACCTAACTGGAGGAACCTAGAGGCCTCTGAAGAAAAGCATGATGCTAAGAGCAGGACATCTTCTTAAAGGCTTAGTGTGGATTAGCTGTACACAAGGAATTGTACTGAATATATATTTAAAGTCCTCTCCATGATTACCTTTCTGTAGTTGTGTGTGTGTGCTACAAATGAGATGAGTTTGACTAGACTGTTAAGGGTAGGACACCACCAGAGAGAAACCCAGCAAACATCAAGTACCAGTTCTGAGGCTGAATAGTGGGAACCCAGCAGAGCCAGCAGGTGGTGCCATTGCCGCATCATGATTTTCAGACCTAGAGGAAAGTAATGCTTTAGGAAGCAAATGAGGCCTTTAGAGGAAGCTATCCAGCTATCATAGCCACTACTCCATCTACCCCCAGCACATACACACCTTTCCCCTAAAGCCTACATCCTCAGAAATGCAGGGTAAAATGGCCCTGAGGCCCCATAGCTTCTTTTCTCCCTCTGATATTTCCAAGGACTCCATTCCCAGTACTTAACTACTTTCCAGACACCACTAACCAAAGCCAGGCCCTTAACTGGTAACTCATTGCAAGGCATGCTACTAAATGCGGCTATCTGGAATTTTACGTTCAATCACCATCCTAGGGAGGAGTCTCTATGAGCAAAGTTAGACAAAAGCCAGCGAGAAATGGGTTGGGATATGCCTGGCTTTGACACGATAAGACTGGAAGAATCAACCTTTATTTAGCCTTTAACCCCCATGCACTGTTGGCACATGGATGTTCCCAGACGCCTCTGAAAATCTAGCAGCATCCATCTTCCACTTCATGTGGCATGGGGGCAGGTCACCTGGAATCTGGCGTGGACAAGTCCTTACATAGCGCTGCCGTATCTGGGAGTTGGCAACCAGCTCCAGAATAGACCTCACATAGTTCTTTCTGGTCATACCATGAGCTGGGTTAGTGGATGAGCAGGTAGCACAGGCTGCCTAGAACATAAATCCTTTCCTTTGTTTTGTATGTTTTTCATGCAGTCACTAACATGCCCCTCTTCTTGGAATGATGTTTTTGAATATCCAACATTCCTCATCCTCCTGAATGAGCATTGCAGGGCATTGAAGGGCACTGAAAGGCATTGTAGCCTGCCCTTCTCTCCACTATAGAAAGCTTCTGGCATCTCTGCCTCCCAACATGGAAGGGAACATTTCACAAAGTCACAAGCTCTGGGCATCCTGTCTGGTACCTGAGTCCCTTCCTATGCAGAGCTCCTCCTTGGTTGACCTCCCCCATATTGCCACACAGTTTCCCCAGGCCTGAAATTGAAGCCACCCTGTCACTTAGCACACTCAGCATGATAGGCCACAGCACAGATTTTATTATCACTTTAATTATATTATTCTCACTCATCACTGTTTATTCAGAAAAAATTCACCCAGTCTTCTCATCTCTAGAAAGTTCTGTTTCCAGTCTCATTGAAATCAGGATCCCTGTTCTTCCCCCACCCCCCTGGAAAACTAGAGAAGGGGTCCTGGGTCAGACCCAGGAGAGGAAGATTATAGTCTTGAAGGGGGTTGAGCTAGGAAAGGCACAGACAGAAAGGAGTCTACCAGGGGACTGAGGCCACAGCTCCCCCAGGAGTCAGAGGGTGTGGGGAGTCTTAGAGTTATAGAAGGTTAGCAAGAGAATTCTTCTGAAGAGCTCAACTGAGCCTGGTAGTTCAGACCTGTAATTCAAGCTACTTGGAAGCCTAAAGTAAGAGTTTAAGTTTAAGGCCTGCCTGACTGCATAGTCCAAGGCAAGCCTGGTCACCTACATAAAACCTTGCCTCTAAATAAGAAGAAGGAAGAGGGCTGAGGATATAGCTCAGTGGTAGAGCACTTGCCTAATATGTGTGAAGTTCTGGGTTCAATCCTAACAACAAAACAAAATAAAAAAAAAAGAGGCTCAGTTGAAAGTCTAGTTCCACTGTCCTGTCTACATTGAACCAATGAGAATTTATGTGAGGCCCCAAGAGACTAGGTGAGCTGTTGCTTTAAAGCATGGAGCCCAGTATCAGGAACCAGACAGAAAGTTGTCCTGGCCTCTGTAGACAGATGTTCGGGAACATGCGACCAAGAGAGAAGTCAGTGACTAAATCCACAGTGTCTTGAAGAGTTATAAGGGATGCACTGTTTTCTGGCTGTATACTTATAAGGGTGCAGATGTCAGTGAATACCTTGGTTTCCCTAAAGTAGGGGAAGAAAACAGAAAGAAGAAATAGTAAAAAGCAAAGTTTCTTGGGAGGAAGGTATAGCTTAGAAATACTAGTCTTCCCAAGAGTCATTGTGAAGAGGCAAGAGAAGAGGAAGACAACACCCAAGGCAAGTGATACATAGCCACCAGTCTTCTTGGTAGCTCCTCTAGACCTAGGCTTCTCTCCATCACAACTTGACCCAAAGGTCAGAGTTTGGGTTCAGGGAGCTGAACGTTCAGAAGGCAGTTTATCTGCCTCCACAAAGGTGAAAAGTCCTGGGAACAGTCTCTAAAATGTGTGTGATGTGAAAAGGTAGGACATGAGCTGGAGGCAACGTGAGGCCAGAGGCAGAGATGCCACTTTCCTGGATACCACCCAGTTTTGCCCACCCAGCCAAGTCACAGTTCTGTGTCAGCCACCACATGTTGTCTTGCTGAATGGCCATTTCTGGAAGTGGCCTGGCCGGTCCCGTTCTCCTGAGCCCCTCGGGTCACACTGGCCTTTCCCTGAGTCTCAGGGGAGGCCCCAGGTCCTGAGCTATAGCCCTGGCCTCCACCATTCTCCGTGTAATAAGGGTCTTCACCCTGGACAGTGTAGAAATAAAGTAGTATTATCTGGTAAGTCGGGTTGTGAGGTACTATAAGGAGAGCACAAAGGAAGGAGGAGGGGGGCAGGTACAGCTACATGTGCAGGCTCTTTTCTTCCCAACAGCCATCAAGGTTCCAGCTCCTAGAGGAGAAAGGACAGAGGAGAGGCACCACACCATGTCAATGTGGCTCAGTAACCAGCCCCATAAGAAACCAGTCTCAGGGACAGAAAAGCCTCCCCAGTAGATACCAGCCATTGGCAAGAGTCAAACTTCAATCTTGTCCCTCCTTCTATCCAGAACACTTCAAAAGTAGATATTCCTTCCATATGCCGCATGCTTGTGAGCAAAATGGCACCCACGGGGCATTCAATATGTTTACAAATAAGCATGTCCAATTTAGCAACCTGTACTCCTTTATCCAGCTGAACTATCCAGGACAATATGAGTAGATAACATAAGTAATCAGCTGTGACCGACTAGCAGGTGAACTTGCCCCAGTTTACCCTGCTCCCCATTTGCTGCATCTTATTCCTACTCTTTTGTAGATACAATGTCTTCATGCATGCATATTCCTAGGTCAAAAATACCAGAAATATCTTTTATGGTATTTCCCCCTCCCTCTCATGATATCCATGGGCCTCCCCAGAAGTTCATTGTCTTTCTCATTTGCTTTTCCCCATACCCCAGAACTGACCAGCCTTTCTCCTGTGGGGCTCCAACTGCGGCGATTCATCAGAAAATAGCCAGTGGTGCCCAAGATGGCCAGCAGGACTCCCGAGGTGACCAGTGCAATCAGAGTCTTTCGGGAGTAGCTCTGGTGACTTCCAATATCTTGTTTATTGAAGCCTTGGATCCCCAGCTTAAGGAAAAAAAAAACAAATGGCAGCATGTCACTTGTGAACAAAAGAGTTCTAGCGAGAAGCCCAGACCACTCCATATCCCTGGGTGCAACTCCCTGATGTGGACTATCAGAGGATGGAAAGAAATGGATGCCTGGAGAGGTCACCATCTCCTCTCCTGACCCAGTGCTCCCGTGAGATGCATCATCTTGTGAACATACCTTTCTCAAGTCAGACTGGTGCTTTTCCATAAGCTGGAGTTTGCTGGAAAGTTCTAGAATTAGAAACAGGAGTTGCTAAATCTAGAAGCTAGTCCAGCTCATCTTGAACTATCCTCCCATCTTCTCCTAGAACCTCTTTTATCCAGTGATCCTTTTCAACCAGACCTTTCTTCCCAGCACCTGTAGTTTCTGAAGCTGAGTTCCAACCAGGATCTTCAATCATGAACCCCTCTTAAGTTCAGCCCTAGTCAATTCCAAGTCCCCAAAGTGGCCCTTACCTGTGCTATTGGCCAAGACCATCAGCAAACACTCAGGCCTAACCTCAGACTGGGCTAGAAGCAAGGAGCAGACACTAGCACCAGCATCAGCCTCAGCCTCCTCCTTCTCACACAGTATTTGGGTTAGGCCCTCTCCTTTTTCCTTCTTAAATTCATCCTGCAAAGACAGAAAAGAAAAGAAAAAGCAAGAGATGAAATTACTCGTAGCCTTGAACCTCATCCAGAGTCTCAGGTAAGAATCCTGATTCAAGTCACACTATTATGCTCTGCACAAGAAATCCTTCTTTCTAGAATTCCAACATAAAACACCAGTGCTAAATTATGTACAACAACATAGTAAGAAAGAAATAAGAAACAGGAAATATTTTGTTATCAATAATTGCCTATATATGTTTGCTGAATACAGAGTCACCACCAACATGATATCAATGCAATAGTGAATGTTTAATACTAATTAAAAACTAAGAAAAATCCTTTACTTCAAGGCTACAACAGCTCTGAATGACAGAGAAAAACCAACAGAGGTGAGTAGAGAACAAGTCTATGAGAATTGACTGCACAGCCACTCAGTGCTGCTGCCCTCTTTCTGCACCAAGGCTATGTCAGCAAGCCTTGCTCACAATGACATAGCATTTTCATTGAAAGCATGCAAGCCAGTTTAATGAACTTCCCAGGTCCTCCTTCAGGTTGCTGCCTGGTCTACAGGATTCAGGAACTCAGGAGATAAATCCCCATAGTTTTTAACAATTGAGTCTCAGGAACAGCACTAATTTGAGACCCTGGCTATGTCCTTCAGAATGGGCTCCCCCACTACCCTGAACTAACTAA
>LOJH01065563.1:985-11437 GCA_001685095.1 Ellobius talpinus | reverse complement strand
AATTTGTGTGTTGTTATTTCGGGGTATAAGCTAGCTGTGCGGGAGGTGGGTGGGTCGAAAAGCAGGCCTGCTTGCCTCATCACTACACACTAACTATAATATTTTTTATGTACCAACCTATGAAATAAGCATTTGTTTCATTTCCCTCATTTTTATATCAGCATAAGATCAGCAATGAGTCATTTGTTATCAGAAAAAAACACACATTTTATGTAAAGCTGACATCAAATATATGTTTTTAATGCCTTCTGCTATTTAAAGGGAGAAAAATAATTAATTTAAAATTTCTTAATTTAAAAGTAAGGAAAAAACTTTTCTCTCACCACAGCTTTCCAATTATTTTAAATACTTGATTTTCTTTCTCCCTTAAGGGCCAAGGATAATGAGGATACAATGAATCGCTCAGTTACTCTATCCAATGATCCAACTTTGGCTTCAGGTTGCTATAGCAATTAAATGGGAAAACTGGCAACAAAGCCTAATAAAACTTCATTTAATCCATTATATATGGTTACAGCAAACCAAAGAGCTTCCTACAGACTCTGAAATGGATGCGTCACCTCTGTGGATAATGAAGTGTTTTGGTGGGAATTTGTTCAGGAAACCCGAAGTACAATTAGACAAATATGTTCACATATCATGTTGCACCAGAGTCTGTGTGAGCCTACATGCTCGTCAATGCGCCCTGCTCCTAAATGCCTTTATGCCTGATTAATTGTCAATATCAGGCAGGAGCTTGCTCATTAGCTCCTTGTAGAGCCCATTTGAGATCGCAATGAGCTTCATTTCCAGATGATATCCTAACTGTTAATAAACTGAATTGCATTTTTTTCTAGTTTGACTATATCCAGATGGAAAAAAAATCTGTGAAAAATTTCCAAGGAACTAAATAAATTCAGATTAATCTTTGCTACAGAATTACACATCTAGTATTCATGGGTGTTATGCTAAATATTAACGTATTCTTGTTTTTTTTATTTTGTCTATTGTGTTTTCAATCTGTTTTGTGTGTTCCACGGATACACTGATACATTCAAATAACTTCACATCTATATAAAACAAACCAGCCTTTTTGCATCTGAGTAACTTCTTAGGCAGCAATTGTAAACATATACATACATATGGTTATTATATATAATATATTCATGTATATTAAAAAATTAACTAAAAACTGCACGAAACAGTTACTTGCAACTTTTCCTATGAAAAATTATCAGAAGTCCAAATAGGACCCTTACTATTTTATAAATATTTATGTATGTCTATATATGTATATTTTCTTACCTTATACTATTGCATTAAGACTGAAGAAGAAATTTACCATTTGTAATTTGTAAAAATGAAAACCAATATTTTAAGGTATCTTAAAATAAAGGACATTTTAAGTAACCACAGCAACTTTGGCAGTCATTTAATTGAGCTCAATCCCATGCAGTACACAAGAGGCCAAGTAAACTCTCCAGCCAGATAACTGCAGCTGGTGTTCTGTGAACTAAGAAATGGAAAATGTTTGAGGAATGCAACAAAATGAGTTTAGTTACCAGTTTTCCACAAAGGAGACCATGGATGTGACAGTGCATGGGAGTTTGTTTCCGAAACAGTTGAAAATACAGTAATCGAGGCAATGCCATTGGAAAAACTTCGCAGACATGTAAGGATGCCCATGTGCAACAAGCTGTAGCTAAGAGTCACATCTCATCATAATCTAAAAATAACAGCCATCACAAAGCACGATTCACTCTTTTTGAGAGTGAGATACATGGTCATTAAAAGTTAAGGGGAATTCTAAGGCTTCAGGTGTCAAACGAAGAGATGTGTTGAGCAAACTTGGAGAAGCCCTTAAGGGACAGCCCAAGATCTCACATTTAATCATCCACGGGCACATAGGGAAAAGTCTTGTTTTATGATTAAATTTCACAGGTTCTCAAGGACATGAAATATCACATGACTTTAAGTATTGAATTTAAAATTTTCTGTGATTTACTTCAATCAATTATGCTAATTTTTACTATATGCTACTATGAATAGACGTGCATATGTATTAGCTTGCACCTGTCGCCCCGTATGTGCCACAAGAATAATCCAGTATGTTTTTTTGAATGGAGAAGGATAACCCAAACCAGAGTAAAAAATGTGCATACCAGGAGAAAGTTTCAGGACAGCTTGAGATAATATTGCAATATTCAAGAGGAACATAAATTCCATGTGACAAAGGAGGCAAGTTTGATGCCTAAACTGATGAGATCTATCCAGCTCGCTACTGAAGAGACTCTGTAGGGGTGTAAAGTATTCAGCATTCTGCCCTCAGTTGGAGTGCAAGTTCTCCATTCACCTAACTGACTGCCCATTGGAAGTTATGGCACTTGCTATTTTATATACAACACACACACACACACAAACACAGAGACACAGAGGTTCTACTCTCTGGAATTTCCAAAGCATGCTTGTTAGTCTTTCAATGCTGCAAGGTTGGAAATTGATAAATTTCAATTAATCATTCTTCATTGTGATAGATTGCACTGTTAGTGCTTAAAAACTTTTTTTTAAATTAAGGTCACAAAATTGCCTTGTATGCTTTCTTCTAAAATTTTTGTGAGTTTTGTTTAGAGATGAGGCCTAAGGCTCATTGTTGAGTTAGTTGCGTGTGATAGACATATCAGAAGACAGTAATCTTTTTGTCAAAAAGAACATTTTTATAAACTCCTTGAGAATTCATACAATGTGTGTTCATCATACCCATTGTCACCCTCAACTTCTCCATAACCAAACAATCTATTTCCTTGGAGTCACCTAACATCCCAGGCTTTTGCTCTCTTTCTGTTTCCTCTTTGAAATGATCTTCGAACTTCATGAGAAAAGGTGTGATAGAGATGTCCCATTTTAGCAGAGCACTTTGAAGTCTCGTATTCTTTGTCCCTTGACCAGTTTGGGGTTTGTGTATTAATTATGATCTTCAGCAAGAAGAAGCTTATACAACAAGAGTTCAGTGATGAACATCTATGGAAACAGTAATAAGTGATTATGAGTCATTTTAACACTGTGTCCACTGGGAGAGGAACAGTTGTAGACCCTCTCCTAGGTTCTCTGATCTTGCTAGCCATAGGTTCTTAGCATTGGTAATCTGGTTAGGTATGAATTTTATTTCGTTGAGTGGTCCTTAAACGCAATCAGAAAATATCTTGTGACTCCCATAACATTTGTGCCACTATTGAACCAGGAGGATCATCTTGTCAACACAGTTATTATTATAGCTGACAGTATTTGAAGCTGGGGAAGACTGGTGATTAGTTTTCTTTTGCAGTAGTGTGCATAGTACTTTCCAGCATTATGAAAGCTAGGCAGTGAGATGAAACCTTTAACTCAGTACCCATGGGATTTCTTCTTCTTTTATGAATTAAGTAGGCAGTGACTTCAACAGCAGGATCATACTGTCAAGTTCTGGAGGGTAACCAAGAACAATGATATTATCCTATAATGTTTGGGCCTCTATGAAAATCTACTGGTCAACAACTTCAAAAAAGCAAACCCATTCCCAGCACCAGGTTTTCTATTTGCTACCATATAGTGCCTAGTAAGGGTATTGTTCTCTCTTTAAAGAGTAAATTCATCAAGACTTTGTGTACGTATACATTTTAGAAACCTTTTGGCACAGTGGGTACCCAGTTATTACTGTACTATTTCCCTGAGCCTCTCCTTTCTTGTTTTATGACTCTTCATGCCTGTGTAAATCATGTGCTATAGCTGTGTTCCTACTAGCCTTTGAACTCTGCATCCTTGGTTTATGGTGAGCTTCACACCAGCCTCATTCTATCTTGTTTACTGCTGTTCTAGAATAATTCTGATATCTGAAACTCTAAATCTTGTAGCCTCTCTCAAGTTCATTTCAGTTATCCTTGATCATCAGCAATTCTTTGCCTATTTTAGGATCAATTTGTCAACTTTAAAGCAAATGAACACCTACTGAAATTTGTATAGGAGTGTTTATTGGGAGAATGGACAGAAAAAGTATTAATTATGCAATCATCTTTCAACAAATGTTTGATACTTATCATGTATTTAAGTTTTCTACTACTTTTGCTAAATGTAGCTCTGATGTGGGATTTCCCTCTGTATGCTTTGAATACCATTGGTGAATAAAGAAGCTGCCTTGGCCTGTTGATAGGGCAGAGCTAGGAGGGAAAAACTAAATTGAATGCTGGGAGAAAGGAGGCAGAGTCAGGGAGAAGCCATATAGCCCCACCAGAGACAGACGCTAGAACTGCAGCCTAAGCCACAGCCCAGTGGCAATACACGGATTAGTAGAGATGAATTAATTTAAGATATGAGTTAGCCAGAAATACGCTTAAGCTATTGAGCAAACAGTATTGCAAATAATATGGTTTCTGTTTGATTATTTTGGGACTGAGCAGTCGGGAACAAACAAGTGGCCTCCAACTACATAGTTCAAAACATTTTATTCTTTTGATGCTTTTGTGAATGAATTATAATCCAAATTCATTGTTGGATTATTTGTTGCTAGATTTTGGAGATAAGGCCTCTTTTATGAATTGATCCATCCCAGCCTCTTCATTAGGTTTGCTAATTTTATTATAAAAATTCACTGACAATATATATATATATATATAGTCAGTGAATTTATCTATCTATCTATCTATCTATCTATCTATCTATCTCTCTATATATATATATCACCTGTTTAGAAAGACAGTTTTGGGTCATCCTTTCCAATTTAACAACTTCACTTTTTTATGTTGTCTACAAATTTAATTTCATATTAAATAAAATTGCTGAGACCTGAGTGATGCTTTATCCTCACTCTGCAGGGAACATATTCAGTCTTTAAGCTCTGAGGGTGACACCACGCATAAGTCTTATAAAGACCCCTCTTAGCAATTCAAGAATGATTCCTTCTGTTAGTTTTTGTCTGTGTGAGTTTCCATTATTAGCATTATTTTGATTAATATTGGGTGTCAACTTTACAGGATCTGAAATTAATTAAAAAACATCTCTGGGAAGATGTGTGAAGGTGTTTCCAGAAAGGATTAATTGTGGGAGATCTTATTCCTGACCTGAGTGAGTTCTACTTTCTGCCAGTGACCCATATGTAAAGAGGCAAAAAAATTTTTTTTTGTTTGCCTGACTAATTTTACTTCTTACAGGTAAGTGCATCAGTTCCTCTCGGCTACTGTCCTTCTCTGACATTGAAATCCAATATTTTGAACTTCCAGTAGGGACTGAATGACCAGAGATGATGTTAGAATCTTCCAGATAATTGCAGCAGATTGAGACTGCTGAAGTACCTAACACTGTGAAGTGAGCAGGTATGAGATTCTCAATCTCTGAATTGGGAACCTAGCCATTTTTTAAAACTGATTAGCACATATATAAACAATTACAGTGAATCTCATATATAAATATATTTGGTTTTGCTCCTAAATGGAATCCTGCCTAATACAGTTGGGTGCTAGATTCCTGTGTCTAGGAATCTATTACATAATCATAATCTTTGTCATTATCTTTAGATGCCAATATCAACTTCGAATAACAAATAATTAATTGAATAGTATTTTATCCAATATTTAGAACAATTTGATTCACTTACACTGCTGTACATAGGTAACTATTTCTTTATCAATCATGGCTACTTGGGTTCAAAAAATGCAGAATTTTAATTACTAACTTGAGAAGAACTTCAATTTTGGAAACAAGTTCTTCTTGTATAATATGATATCAGTAAAAAAATCAGGAAATCTTCCTTGTTAGCTTTTAAAAATTGATATATAATGATAAATATTTTCCTACCAATTTTACATGTGTACTCATGTATGAATGTTTAGGTCAGAGATCAACTTAGGGTAAAATCCTTAGGAGCTAACCAATTTTTGTAAGACAACCCTCAGTGTATCCCAGAACAAAGATATTAGTTCAGGCTAGGAGGCCAGCAAGTGACAGGGAGCTGTCCAACTCAACCAATATTCTCCTGGAGATACAGACATGTGCCTCTATGGCCTGTCTTTTTGTTACATGGTTGCTGGGGATGGTATTCAGATCCTCATGCTTCTGCAGAAGGCACTTTATCGACTATAGCTTCTTCCCTGACCCCTTTAACCAATTTTAAATCAACAGTTCTATGACATCAGGAACATTGATGTCTTGTGCAGATTCTACAGTTTTACATTCCAGAACAGGTTTGTCATTTCAAAGAGAAATTCTACGCACATTAAATAGAACTCCCTCTCATCTGCCAGCTACCATACAGGTAGCAGCTATTCTTTCTGCCTGTGCTAGATGCTTTTCCTATATCTTCCATGAAAAGCCACTGTATCATTTCCGTTTGTGCCTTGTGTATTTCACATACGATTATATTTTAAAGTTTGATCCATCTTATGACATGTGTCCAAGGAATTCAATTCTTTTGAAAGCTGAGTAATACTCTATTTTAATATATGTAGCATATTTTGGATATCAATTCATCTGTCAGGGGACATTTGAGCTATTTCAATATTTTGATTATATTACTAATACAGTGATGAATATTAATGGACAAGCTTCTTTGAGGCCTGTATACAAAACTTATTTTTTTATTTTACACATTTGAATGTTTTGTCTGTATGTGTATCTATATATTACATGAATCCTTGGGGCCAGGGAGGACAGAAGAGGGCATCTGCTCCCCTGGATTTGTGGGTAAAAATGTTTGTGGGCCACCATAAGTATTCAAGGAATCAAGTCTTGGTCTTGTGTGTGAGCGGACAGTGCTCTTAACCAATAAGCCATTTCTCTAGCCTTTAGAGACGCTACTTCCACAGTGTGTAAATCTGAAATGCCCCCTGATGTCACATATGTTACAGGCAAATGATGGACCATTCTGTATTCCAACCATCATTGCTCATAGCTTCCACGGTTGCTTCCCATACTCTCCAACTGAGCTTCATTTGCTGTTCTAGTGGTATCAATCCTAACAGACATAAAATACCTTTTCATTGCTGGTTTATTGTATACGCTATCAATAACTGATATTATCAACCAAATTTTGTGTGCCTGGTAGTGGTAGTGGTGGTGTTGAGAGAGGGACCATGCTGTGTGTACTTGTAGAAGCTAGAGAACAACTTGCTGGAGTGGGCTCTCTCCTGCCACCATCCAAGTGCCCAGCATCCAATCCAACAACTCTGATTGCACAGCTTGGCAGCTCTCACTAAGCCATCTGGATGGCCTCTTGAGTCATTTCTTTTCTTTTTGAAAAAATTAAAAATAGATTCTTTTCATACAGTATATTCTGATCACAATTTCCCCTGCTCCAAATTTTCCCAGATTCTCCCCACATCCCCACCCACCCAAATCCACACCATTTCTTTTTATTCTCTTATTAGAAATAAAAAAGACAGGCAACAACAACCAAAAACGTAGGTCAAACACAAATAAACAACAGAAAATATTCCAAAGTTAAATCTTCGACTCTGGTTTTACATTTGAATTTTCGTGTAATGCCCATATCAGGCTGAGGACCTGACCAACTCTTCCTAGCATAGCATATGATTCTAATATGAAATAGGCCTCATTGATACCACTTTTACCTGCTTTCCATTAATTATTTCTCTAGTTCCTCCTGGTTTGAAGTTACAACGTGGACTAAATATTTTCTTAGTTTGCATGGATTCACAGATGCAAATGTTTTCTTTGTTGAGAGAGACTCTTTTTGTGTATCCCCGCCTAACTTGGAGCTCTCATTGTGTTCACCAGGGTGGCTAAAACTTGTGACACTTAATACCATGCTGTTTTAAACTTCTGTCTTTTCACTGCAACTCATAATGCTGAAATATTGTATTTAATTTTATTTTAATAAGATGAAATTTTCATTATTCTTCCTTAACTTGTTTGTAATTTGGGGGTGTTTTCTTTAATTTTTCCACAGCTGTAGATTTTCCTTCTGCTTGTACAGGCATCCAGCTGTTCCATGTACTGCCATCGGAGATCATACCTCATATGATTTCAATCATTTGAAGACTTGTTTGTGGCCAAACTTATGTTCTATATGGATATGGTCACATGAGAAGAATATGTATCCTGGTATTGAGTATTAGGATCTACTTGGATCTGTTAGGGATAGCAGATTTGCAGTGGAATTCAACTTCCCTATGTCACTATAGGCCTTTTGTTGTAATGCTCTAACCGTTACTGATGACTGTATTGGTGTGTATTTATCATTGGACATGTGCTCACAATGCATTTTGGATACTGGTGATCTGGAATGAAGTGTATCATATTTCTGCTATTGTTATATTATCCATGGAAGTTAATGTTCTTTATCAATACATAATGTCCATTTGCAAATGTTGGAAGGTTTTAATTAAACATGAATTTATCTTTTAGTGTAGCTATCCATTTCCTTTTTTATGACATATATATTGTATAATTTTATATCCTTTGTCCTTCAAATTATTTGTTTCTCAAATTTAAATGAGTTTCTTCAAGACAATAGATATTTGAACCATATTTTCAACTGTTCTGCCAATCTGTAATTTTTAAAAGATGTACTATTTTTAGTATTATTTATGTGTATGTATCCAAGTGCAATTGTGTGTGTGTGTGTGTGTGTGTCTGTATGTGACACATGTGTGTGGATTACTTAGAAACCAGAAGAGGTGTCAGATGTCCAGGACCTGTAGTTACAGGCTATTTTGAGTTACCTAGCTGAACAATTACTTAATAATTTTTTAATCAATAAAAACTTGGGAGTCAGATATTTTGGGTAAGAACCTCAGTGATCAGAAAAGCAGCAGAGAAGTGACCAGTGACCCCGTCTCCCTCCTCAGTGCCAAAAGTCCAAGAATCTTTCTAAGCCCCACTCTACTACTTCCTGTGTCTTTCTATATTTCCTCAGTCCTCTAAAACCTCTATGGCTAATTTTAGTCAGTTGGTAGCTAGTTCTGCCATCTTACTCAAAGAACACTTTATTGTCAGTCTTGGATGTGGCAGAATGTGATCAAAATATCCCACAGAATTTTGCTCTTTTTTCTAAATAAAAATGGGAGGTTTTTAGTATAACACCATAAAATTATATACAATAAGGACAATTATCAGGTAGAAATTACACTCACAATGTCCAATCCATTTGCATTTAGCAAATTCAAATAAAATACTCCATTATATATCATATTTTAGTGAGTTCAAAGTTTTGTACCTAATTCACTTTTTATCCTAACTAGTATTACCAGCCCAAAACTATTCTTTTACACTTCAAAACACTTTCTTAGATAAACAATTTAAGCTTTTAGGCTTCTCTACCTTATACACTTTTGTAAGTTTCTTTTAAGAATTTGGTAACAAGGAAAACTGCAACTATAACTATTTAGTCTTCAATTACAACAGAGACCTGAGAAGGACATAACATTACCTGAGTAAACAGGAAGTACAGAACAAACAACTTCTGAAACTATCGAAATGACAGAGACATTTGGCTGCCTGGACAGTCACCCAAGTTTCCTCTGCAACATTGTGACATCTATCTTTGACCTACAGGCCTGGAATAACTGACAGACTTTTCTGTGAAGAAGAAATTTTGAAGGACTCTCCTATTGTCTTGATAAAGCTTGGCAGTTGCTTCCTTTAGTGGATCTACTTGCCCAGTATGGACAGTGTATTGCCAGTAGTCAAGGCAGAGGCAGTTTCTTGCCCAGTGGCTAACTTTGTCACAATAAAAGCAACTCAATATGGAGGTTCTTCAATGCCTATCATTGGTTTTTTTTGTTGTTGTTTTTTTTTGAAGTAAATTGGTGCTGCCAGGAGCAGATGTTTCTCACTGCTATAAAAAAGCTTCATGTTATAAAGCATCTTAAATGCCATATCTTGTAGGTCTCTGAAGGGTTTTAAGGCCTTCTGTCTATCTAAAATATCTGTTTGATCTTGAAAGCAAACTTACATGGCCACAAACTTGTTTGTTATATGTGAATTGCTAACTTATATTTCTCAATTATCTTAGACAGTTTGTAATAATAGCCTTTAGGGACTAGAACTTTATGTTAAATTTTAAAATGAGCTGCATACATAAAATACTTTAAACAAGAGTAGAAACATGTATACAGTATAATAAAATAACTTTAAATTTGTTGCAATATGCAAAAATCCATACCAATGAAAAATATTTAAGTTTAGTAGTTTTTGTTTAAAAGTAGAATGATTAGTCTATCCTTTTATGGTAGCATTCCTATATGTCCCTTTTTCTTTTCAGAAGGACATCCCTGAATCTACTCTCTTTTGCTTAGTATTCTCTCTGAATGTGATCAATAGCAACTAGAAAACAATACCCCTGAAAGACGGTACACCTCCATAATCCACAGCAAAAACACACTCCCCCCACCTCCTGGATATGTGTTCTTAAAATTACTTTCTGAAGTCTGGGGGCAATGGCATCTTTAAGAGATTCTAATAAAATTAAGATAATGGACCAAGTCC
>LOJH01065559.1:0-17620 GCA_001685095.1 Ellobius talpinus | reverse complement strand
CACTTTCTGGGCCAAACTTTTCCCTAGACTCTATAGAGGCTCTCTGGAGCACTTCCTGAGCTGGGACTTCACTCTGCACTCTACGGAGGCTCTCTGGAGCACTTCCTGGGCCAAAACTTCTCCCTAGACTCTACAAAGGCTCTCTGGAGCTCTTCCTGGTACAAGGCATCCCCTTAGGAGAAGCTTGATGAATAGCCAAAGTCAAGGAGTTTAACCACATTGGGACATAATGAAAGCCACACCTACAGGCTCATCCATGGTCAAAAATTTGATCTATAATCCAGACAGATCAAACAGTGCCAGGAACGGGAGAAGGGCCTGAGCTTATTCCTCACCATGATGTACATCAGCTTTCTAGCCATCTTTCTGGGTCACTCCACCTGTAGAGCATGCCAGCAACCTCAGAAACACCTCAATTGAAGGCTGGTAAAGAACAAAGAGTCTAAATACCAGAGCAGATTTCCAGAGTTCCCACTGACATGCAAAGGGCCATTTCTGTTGCTAAGCTTTGAGGACATTGGACATCATTATGCAACAAGAGATAAGAAAGATTTACTTCAACTTCTAGCTTTCTTTCTTCCCAGTAAAATCTTTTATCTGAAAGTATCTATTTCACAGATTACAAAAATAACTAAACTTCATCACAATGCCATTGGCACTGTTCTACTTTCTCTCAGCCACACATGCCGAAGAGAAGTCAGCCTTCTCAAATGCTGGCAGTGATAAAAAGATCCTCCGCTTGGTTCTGTTGAGAGTGACAGTCAGATTAAAGGGGTCAACTACATAATTAAACCATGAAAATAGAATGGGTCTAATATAGCAATAATAAATAGTTCAACATTGGGGGTTAAATTGGTTTTCAAATAAAACTAGTTTTCACTGTAGAATACACATTCCATTAGATTTCTAATTGAAATCCTGATAATTTTGCAAAAGTTTTTATTTGGTTCATGGGGACTTTTTGACTTAAGGAACTAAGACAGAGTTCAGAAAGAGTTGCATATTTCCACATATTCAATTAATTCAATAGTATCTAAATCAACTTTTGCTGGATTAAAAAAATCAGTATGTAAATTTAACATCTACCTTAAAGTAAAATTTTATTTTGAAAATAAAAGTATCAGCTTACAAACTAAGAAAAATTATTAAAATCCTAAGAAAAAGAAAGACTAGAGTTTCAGTGTAATGTCTTTATTTCCTTATGTTACATTTAATGTACAGGATACATTTTCTTTTAAAATGAAAAATGAAGATAACTGGTTTACTTCTGGGTACCTAACATGCTCAGCAAATGACAGTCCCAAAAGCAAGTCACAGCTGACCCAGGATTTTAACTGTGAAAATCTACACAGCCTAAAGGCAAGTACAAAGGACTTCAGCAAAATCATGTGACTTACGAAGAAGAATTATTCTGCTAAAGATGAGGAGCATTGGTACACAGTGTGCTGAGACGGACTGTTATCCCAGCACCAGGGAAGTAGAGGCAAGAGGATCACAACTTGAGAGCTCATCGTGAGCTAAACAAGTGATTTCATTCAAGCCTGGGCTACTGAGCAATGCTTGGTCTCAAAAAGTTATACGCGTGCATACAGACATACACATATGCATGCATGTCTTCTAAGGAATATGGGCTGCCTTCGGAGGCTCTTGATGGGAAGGCTAAAGCATTCATTACGGGGCTCCAGTACTGGCAGGGCCTCTTACTATCCCACAGGTCCTCTGCAATACTTTCATCCAGGCAATGACCCCTCCTTCCAGCCTGAGATCCCCAACTAAATGTACTTGCTATCCCAATTTTTGGTTTTTTGTTTTGTTTGATTCAGGGCTTCTCTGTGTGACAGTCTTGGCTCTCTGTAGACCGGGCCGGCCTCAAACTCACTGAGATCCACCTGCCTCTGCCTCTCAAGTGCTGGGATTAACGGCGAGTGCCATCACCGCCAGGCTTTGTTGCCCCAGTTTTAGCACTAACTCTTCACAAACAAGACTTCATCACCAGTTTAGAATCACCAGCAAAGGTATGGGAAATTGCAAGAGTCAGGAACCAGTAGGTGCTTGATGACACTAACTACATTGCAAAGCACTTGCCGGACCAAGGCTTCCCAGCATGTGCCAGGGAAGATCCCACCATCCCTACTCCAGAAAGGAGGTCACTACACAAAAATCACAGGATGGGTTGATAATTCGGACCACAAGGCAGACAATCTTGAACAGCCTTTGGACAGAGCACTGGTATCTGTCCTGCCACTTTGGCTCTAATAGCTCTAGTTTTGCTTAGGTCTCTTCCAAGCCAGAGAACAGGTGGCAAAGCTGTAACACTTCCCTGCAGGCACCAGGACATTAATGCACACTCAGTCAGTGCCCCTCCACAGGAGGCCCAAAGGTCCAGTCACAGTCACAGAACAGGAATGGATGTTCTGGGACTGAAGGTAGCAGCTTCACCCCTCCTGTGCTTTGCTTCCAAGTGTTTATCAGCTGGCAGTGGTGCTAAAGGGGGAAGTAACCTTATTTCACAATGACAAGCCCCTGAGAGCGCTCTGAATAGACTCCTCCACTAATTCTATCATGGAATAGGCACAGAGCCTCCAGGGCCCAATACAGTCATCCCACAAAGAGAGGCAGAAAAGATGTGTGAGAAGCAAAGCGGTCATGATAAGGAATGGGCAAAGCCAACAGGTCTCAAGACGCTACAGTATGAGCCTAGGACTGCAGGACAGAGCGATGACTACATGGATCTCAAGCTTTCATGGACCCTCTCTGACCCCTGCACAGCAGTTCAGTCTGGACTGGGGGCCTCTGACCTCATACTAGGCTGAAACCTGCCTTCCCGCCATTCTTCTCCATGGATTCTGCTTCAGTGATGTAGAGAGCATACACTTCACTAATTCCTAAAAGGGCTTTCTGATAGAGGAAACTGCTATTGACTCAGCCTAGAAAGTGCCAGGCTGGGGCAGTGCCCAAGGAGAGATGACACAGCACCCATCCTGCACCATAAGCCCCCACGTGGGCCTGAGGACAGCTATGCACACACACATGTGCACATGCACACACAAACACACTCTTTTGTGCTATTACAATGGTTTTGGTACTTCCTGCTATGATCCTCTTCACCTACTCAGGGTGAAGACACCACAACAGCAGGCATCTGAAGGAAAGAAATCTCTGCTGCAAGCGTAGCTCAGCCAGCCTCATACCCAGGGTCAGCGTACTGGTTTCATACTAAATACAGCCACTAGGAAGGCGGGTCCTGTGGAGACACTAATGTGAGCACCTTCACCAGACAGGTTGGGGTAAATAGGGAGGGGACATTCCGGGTAGACCCAAAGTCAGGGCCTGTGAGAGCTACTCCATCACGCCAAGCTCAAGTGCATGAGCCCTCAGACACCAGGAAAGGGACGACACTGCCCCCAGCACATGACCTCTCCCAAACAACCTAATGACTGCTTATCTCTACACCAATGCCTGTGTTATCAGAGTAGGACCAGCTGAATACCTGTGACTGGAAACTCTTGGGACCTCGCTTTCGCAATACCTAGAAGTACTTCAGATGTTGGGAAGCGATATCTTCCTTTTCAGATTTTGGAATACTGGCACAACTTAACCGAGAAGCATCTCCAGGTAGAATGCTTTAAAATCCCAAACTGTTTGAAAGGATAGATTTATAAAATTTTCAGATTTCAGTATATTCGGATTTTGGAGGGGATCAGGGAACGTTGAATGTGTGACCACAACTCCAAGAAAATCCAGTGAACTATAGAAAGCCAAATGCAAACCTATCGAGGCCTTCTCATCTTCTAGCCCAGGAACCTCATGAAAGATAAGAGGCAGGAGGCAAGCGTCGTGCGACTTGTGCTTAGGAAGCCCATTCTGGCTTTCAGTTACTACTACTTTGCCTTCTGTGAGTACACGGCCATCTGCTTAGCAGAGCGCTGCCAAGAACATGGAGTCAAGGAATTGCAGAGTCTTGCATGGTAGTACTCAGGGGAAATAGCAAGCCACAGCCATGAAGCACACACTGCCTTCCGTTTTCTCTTACAGCCATAAGAAAAAGGAAAATGGAAATAAGTAATGGGCAGTATTCTGACTTCAGCCTAAGAAATCTAGGAAAAAAATTATCATTCCAGCCAGTGTTTAGTATAAAGAGTGATAGGGTTACTATTTTTGCATTCCCTTTTCAAATTAAATCTTCAAACCTGAGTGTAGTTTCACATGGGCAGAATGTCTCACTTCAGGATGGCTCCATTTTCAGTGCCAGGTGGCTGAAAATTTCAAGCAGCCAGTGGTCTGCCCACAGCAGCCAGCAGAAGTGTGGGCTGCCAGTGCTTCCCAAAAAGACCAAGGCATTCACCCCCAATGCCACACATCTCCCGTGCTCCCAAATCTCTCAGGATGCCATTCCTCACTGCCACTATTAACTCCATCAGCATGTGAGGTACTGATGACTCACCCTGACCTATAGATGAGGACCACACACACCACAGCAGAGACTTAAGTCTGAACCAGATGGCCAGCAGACTCAACCGGCTCCATTACAACCGACATCCTCTGTTTATTGCCGGGAAGAAGTGGACTTCATGTCTCTGCATCCAGGCCACTCAGGCATCACGAAGCTATGACTGCTTCCTTTGTTCTTTTTATTCAGAACGCACAGGGCCAAAGAAATTTCAAGAGAAGACATCATAACAGAAGGCTTTTAGAACGACCAGGGAGCACAGACCAGAAAATACACAAAAAGAACTTCAGGCTAATGAAAGAACAGGTGTGGAGGTTGAGATGGTAAGAAAGAGGATTGCAGATGTTGCGGCCAAGCCAGGGAAGACCCAGAAAAGCCTATGGTAGCTTCTTTTGAGCACAGCAGCCAGGGCTTTGAGCAGCCTGGAAATGTGACCAGCAGAACTCTCAGCTAACGCAGAAGTATATCAGAGGCAAGAAGAAAAGGAAAGATTTCCAAGGTAGAAACTACGATAGGAGTACCCCAAGAAAGCAGAATGACCTGGGCAGGGCAGAAATGGCGGGGTTGGGGCATTGATGGGGGAATGGCTGAGGGATCCAAAGGGTTCTCAGTTTCCAGTAAGCTGCCAAGCATGATGAGAAACACCTGAAAGTCTGACCAGTCCTCAGCCTGCACAGGGCAGGCCCTGGCTCACAGAGGCATGCCCACTGGGAAGCTGACTCAGTCATGGGAAAGAACTCACCCCTTTCTAGGGAAAGCATCCTGGGTTTTTTTGTTGCTGGGATAAACAACTATCATCAACAGCAACCTGGGGAACAAAAGGCTTACAAGTTACAATTCATCCTCAAGTGAAGCCAAAACAGGACCTGAAACCGGGACTGATGGGGAGCAGTGTTCCAGGCTTGCTCAGGCAGGTTTCCAGCACAGCCCAGGACCACCTGCCCAGGGGTGGCACACCACCTATAGTGGGGTGTGCCCTCCTACATTACTCAATAGTCAAGATCATGTCCCACAGACATCCTCGCAGGCTAACATAATGGAAGCAATTCCTCAAATGAGATCCCTTCTTCCCAGGTGTTATGGAGGGTTGCTTCAGGTTGACAAAAGCCAGACATGAAGTTTCCCAGGTCTCCACGGTGATTCAGTTGAGCCACTGAAACCTCTGAGCACAAAGCGCTGGGCCTTGTGAGCTGCTGGAGTCTGCAGGAGGCTACAGGAGGCTGCAGGAACATCGTTCTTGTTTGCAGAACGAAGTCTCTCCTGAGCTTTCTGCTGCTTCACACATCCAAACGCAGGGGAAACATGCTTTCTGACACAATATTCCGTATGAAGTGCTTTGGGGGGGGGACCTTAAACCTCCTCTGCTTCTACTATAGCAGGTGGTATTTCATAAAATACCCTAGACATGGTGGCTTCCACACAGAAACTTACTTCTCACAGTCTGTAGATAAGAAGCACAAGGCCAAGGGGCCCACAGATGTGCTGTTTGGTAAGTGTCCACTTCCTGGGTCACATATTGCAGCTTATCACTGGGTCCTCAAGATCAGGAAGATACAGAATAGCTCTCTGTCTCATTTACGATGACGCTAATGCCATCTGTGGAGTCCTCTTCCCTCCTAACCTAATCGCACCCCCAGAGCTCCCCAATCCTAGCACTTGGGGATTAAAAGCAAAAATATATCAAGTGCATCATCTATAACATGATGCACTGTGTTAAAAACAGAGCCAGGAACATAAGACAATTGTAAAGGTCTGCCTCATTTTTGTATATATTAATTTTTTTAGATGGACTTAAGGAAGAATAAATCAGCCATAAGCAATCAAATGCCTTTAATTTGGTTATACTGAAGAAAAAAAAACTTCCTTTGTGGAACCTCCCAGGTTAGAGTAAAAATGTTCCCTGCTATTAGATCAAACCTATTTGATGTTGAAATCAGGTAGTATATATGTACAAGTTTCAAAACACTTCCCTCCCCGTTTTAAATTTCAAAAACAAAGAAGAATGAAAATGATAAATAAAGAATAATTATGAAAAACTGTTTTTAATACCTTAAACTTTATGGTAGCAATACCAGGATACCAGGCATTAACCATGAACTGGATGGACACTTTATTCATGATCATCAATACATCATCATGATTAACACATGATCATTTTCCTTTGCCAGATAATCTATACCAGACAAAAACATGTGCACCTTGATAAACTTCTGTTTCACAGAAGAGACACACAAAACCAGAGAAACTCTGTAAGATGCAGCCATCAGCTGAAAGCAGCTCTAAGATGCAGCCATCGGCTGATAGAGCAGCTCTAAGATGCAACCATCAGCAGAGAGCAGCTCTAAGATGAAGCCATCAGCTGACAGCAGCTCTAAAATGCAATCATCAGTGGAGAGCTGCTCTAAGATGCAGCCATCAACTGAGAGCATCTCTAAGATGCAGCCATCAGCTGAGAGCATCTCTGTAAGATGCAGCCATCAGCAGAGAGCAGCTCTAAGATGCAGCCATCGGCTGAGAGCAGCTCTAAGATGCAGCCATCGGCTGAGAGCAGCTCTAAGATGCAGCCATCGGCTGACAGCAACTCTAAGATGCAGCCATCGGCTGACAGCAGCTCTAAAATGCAATCATCAGTGGAGAGCAGCTCTAAGATGCAGCCATCAACTGAGAGCATCTCTAAGATGCAGCCATCAGCAGAGAGCAGCTCTAAGATGCAGCCATCAGCAGAGAGCAGCTCTAAGATGCAGCCACCGGCTGACAGCAGCTCTAAGATGTAGCCACCGGCTGACAGCAGCTCTAAGATGCAGCCATCGGCTGAGAGCATCTCTGTAAGATGCTGCTATCATCAGAGACCATCTCTAAGATGCAGCCATCGGCTGACAGCAGCTCTAAGATGCAGCCATCAGGTGAGAGCAGCTAGCTCTAAGATGCAGCCATCAGGTGAGAGCAGCTCTAAGATGCAGCCATCGGCTGACAGCAGCTCTAAGATGCAGCCATCAGCTGAGAGCAGCTCTAAGATGCAGCCATCAGCAGAGAGCAGCTCTAAGATGCAGCCACCGGCTGACAGCAGCTCTAAGATGCAGCCACCGGCTGACAGCAGCTCTAAGATGCAGCCACCGGCTGACAGCAGCTCTAAGATGCAGCCATCGGCTGAGTTCATGGCAGATGTGCTAAAGGAAGGGAAGAGCTGCAGCACGACCGCCCAGCAGGTCTCCAGAGGACCGAGACGTAGGGGACCTAGTTGGCCTATTTTAACAGACTGGGGAAACTGTATCTTCCCAGGATGATTTAAAAACATTCACCTAGTTAGTGAGGCACACTGATCACACCGGAGGTACTCGAGAGCAATGGTTAGTAGGCAATTGGAATGACCTACAGGGTACCCAGAAACTTCAGCTCTGCATTATTAGCAGCTGTGCCAGTGTTTTCAGAAGTGGGTATCACTGAACTGGGGCACTTAGGTACAGCAGCTGGCCGACCACACAGAACAAAAGGGTGCAAGAAGATCGAACTCACATTCTTCCCCAGTTCCCTCTCTGCCTGGTTGCTCGAGCTGAGCCATCTGTCAGCCAGACCTTGGTCTGGTACCCACACTCCTGGTGGCCCTTGTTTCCCCGGTGTGTAGACAGCCGCCCATGGGACATGTCAACCTCCCTAGTCTCAGGAACCTCTTCCTTATATTGTATTCGCCACTGGCTCTGCTTTCCTGTAAAGCCCTGACTGCTGCAAGGCATGGGCATTAAGGCTGTCAGGTAGTTAAAATGTGAAACTGGAAGTAAGACAAAGATACCTAAGTATTTCAGACACACAACACACAAACACAATGATTTGTTCCTGTGTTGGTGCGTTAATTAAAAGTTCTTGTGATGTGGTTTCTTTATCGCCAACTCTCAGTACCTAAGAATCAGAAGAACGCTTCACGGGGAGAAATGGCTCCAGAAAACCCTCAGGGGAAAGAGCGGTTGGGGATTAACAAGGAAAACAGCCCAGTTGGGGATTAACAAGGAAAACAGCCCAGTACTGTGCTAGAGAATGCTGAAAGGAGAGTAACCTGCAGGAGAAAGCAGATAAGCAAGGCAGGAAAAGTCACATGAGCTGAAACACATCACACTGATGGGAAGGCACAGCCAGTTCTGCTGGGAAAAAAAGAAAAGAAAGAGAGAGAGAGAGAGAGAAAGAAAGAGAGAAAGAGAGAAAGAAAGAGAGAGAGAAAGAAAGAAAGAAAGAAGAGAGAGAGAAAGAAAGAAGAGAGAGAGAAAGAAAGGAGAGAAAGAAAGAAACAGAGAGAGAGGGAGGGAAGGAGGGAGGGAGGGAGGGAGGAAGAAGGAGGAGGAGGAGGAGGAGGAGGAAGGAAGGAAGGAAGGAAGGAGAAAAAATGCAGCATGGATGCTCACACTGAACACAGTGCAATCTCCCCCCCCACACATACCTTTCTCTCCTTCCCTCCCTCGCCCCCAATCTGGCACAAGTGGGACTCTCACCACCTCTAAAGAAATGGGTGTTTTTATTTGTTTATTTAGTTTTGTTGTTTTATTAAATTCAAGCAGTTCTAATAGCCCACAAATCTTTCCTGGTACTATTTAAGAATATTTCAAGTACCTGCAAAATATATATTTTATAGTGATAATATTCTCCCCTAGTACGAGCTATAAAAATAAATTAATAAAAATCTTTAATAAATCAAAGAACTAAGTTTCTGCACAGTCAGCCGGTTCCGTGAAAGCTGAAAGCCACCTTGGCCACACATAATGGTTCGGCTGGGTCCCATTGCCAGGCATGCAACCATGTTGGAGACCCAGACACTGCAGGGCATCAACAGCCAGTCACCCATGGCCACCACACAAGAACAAAGTCCGGCCAGGAAGTGGTGGTGCACGCCTTTAATCCTAGCACTCAGGCAGGTTGGATCTCTGTGAGTTCAAGGCCAGCCTGGTTAACAAGAGCTAGTTCCAGGACAGGCTCCAAAGCTACAGAGAAACCCTGTCTCAAAAAAACAACAAAACAAAACAACAACAACAAAAAACCAAGAGAAACACAGCGTTCCAATTATTGATCATTTGAAAGAACACAGGGCAGTGAGAGGTTAAAAGGGTTTTTAAATGCACAAAAGCACAAGCTAATCTACAAAGAGCCTCCCACTTCAAAAGTGTTCCTTTACCAATGAAAACAGACACACACGCTATCACCGTCTGCCACTAGTCCCCACTTACCAAGTGCCCAGTTTCCGAAGTTTACTATTCATTGTTTTGCAGTGCTGTGTGCGGGTAGCACCGGAGGACTCGGCATACTAAGCATGAGTCTCCAACTCGAGCTGTTTCCAACAAGAATGGGAATGGTGGCCCTTGGTAAGCCATGGACAGAAAGGTGACTAATGTGGCTGCATGTGTATGGTGATTCAGTGTGTACATGTATGCACATCCGTGATTATGGGGTGTCTACACCGGGTCTGAACTTTGTGTTTTATTCACCAAACTTCCCATTAAAAAAAAAGTGTGCAACAAGCAACCTGTAAGCTCTTCGAAAGACTAAAAGGTTAAAGACGACACAAACACTGTTATTTCTAAAAGAAGTATTTCCTTTTGAAAGCTATGAGAGCATTTAAAAAAAGCACCAGCTGGTAACAGCAATGAGAGACAGTCCCTAAAAGTGACAGAAAACAAAGGAGCAGGAACTGGGGAAGAAACTCCCCAGTCCGAGTAGCAGCTGACAGGTCTGCCACCCAGTGTGGAGGTGGGAAAGGGTGCAATGCTCTACTGCCTTAGGCAATGGGTGTCCTTTAATAAGTGCTGGCCACTTTCAAGCAGGTGACACTTCCTACCACCTTGAGTCCCACTGCTTTTCAACCTTTTTACTACTGTTATTTATGGGTATTTGTATATGTGTGTGGATGCCCCACATATACAGAAGAGGCCGTCACATTTCCTGGAGTTGGAGTTACAGGCCCCTGACATGTGTGCTCGGAGCCCAGCTTAGATCCTCTGGAGGAGACCGGAGGGATCTTCACCATCCCACTCCCGGGATTTTATTATCTAACAACTGGGTATCTGTAAACAGAACCACTGGCCTCAGGTGACCTGTGGCAACATTCAGCTCAAAGAACAAACAAGTCTTAGTTTTCCACAAGCCACAGCAAATCCGCTGCCCCCAAGAAGGCCCTTGCTCCTAAGCACAACCTCTTCTTCCCTCCAGCCTCTCTGCTCCCAGACTGTGAAGAACATGTACGCATACCTCAGCTGAAAAGTCAGTCACTTCGCAGCTGTGACAGAGGACAAGATCACCACTTGACATTGGGCCTTTGGGCTGTGTCACCAAGATCCCAGAGGACAAGGGCCTCCTTGCCAGCAGCAGGGCAGTGCAGCCGGCACAGTACCAGGCCCTGCACAACCTGCAGCTCAAAGGTGAGCATGAATTCCAGCTCAGGCCAAGGCTCACTCAACACACAAACAAAATGCATGTGAAGTCTGGATTAGGGAGAAGAGGAATCGGTGAAATCCACCAAAGCAGCTGAGAACGGGGCTGCTACCCCCGCTTTAGCAATCATGGCCAACCTGATACCATAAGTTCTGTCCTGTGGCTCATGTGATGAGATCATATGACCACGAAGGAATAAGGCATGGAATCCATAAGAGAGAAAGACAGGATTTCTGCACTTGGTAAGCCTCTCACCTAACTTCCACAGTGCTTTTGGAAGAAGGTAGGGCAGTCATTTCCATGGTAAAGACAAGGAACAGAGGTCTTGCAGGCTCGGGGGACTAGCTGGACTTCCCAGAGCCAGCTGTACCTATACTGACTGGACTGGGAGACTCTCTTCTCAAGGAACCTACTTGCTGTTTGCTGGCTACAAGTACACTTCTGACCCCCACGGTCAGGGCCTCAGCCTGCCCAGTGACTTAACAGCAACAGTGTGGATCTCCCGGATCTGTCTCTACTCAGGGCCAGTCACAGGCACTGCCCAGAACCCAGACACACAGAGGGTGAGAAACTCCCTGAAGCACGATGAATCTGGCATTGCCAGATTCCTGGTCTCCATGTAGCAACCATCTCGACATAAGTGCAATGCGCATCTCCCTCATAAGTACGGGAAGTGCACTGCAGTCTTCGCACCCCCTGTCGTTTTCTGCAGCAGTTTCTGAGTGGCAGGCAGGTGCATCCTCAAGGCCTGACCTCGCTCGTGTGTCCTCCCAAACACAGGGCTTTGTTCACTTCAGTCAGCAGCACATGGTAAGTACAGGCCAGAAAATCCCGCAGCTTGATCTGCAGAACCGGCTGCATGTCCCTGATCACAATGCATACGTGCTTTGCTTTCCGGTTTCGTGACCTGAAATCGGGACCCTCATCACAACTCGTGTCGTGTCACAGTCCATGTGACATTCTAGTTCTATCCCAGTGGCATGGAAAGGGATGCTATGTCTCAAAGTCAGAGGTGTGTCAGGTGAGGAGGAGAAGCCCATGACACCAGATCTCCCCCACCCCATTCCTTAGTAATGGCTGCTGCTTCCACCGCTGTCTGTCCTTTTCCTCACAACTGAGTTTCCAAATCTGGACATTAAAGCCAGGTCTCCTCAGGATCAATCCACCAGCTCCTTCCATACACTGAGTACACAGGGCACGAGAGAGAGGAGAGAGAGAGAGAGAGAGAGAGAGAGACTGTGGTCTGCAAGGCCACCAGGTGCCCTGGCTCCTTTGTTTCTTATTACAAGGGTAGAAGTAGTTCTATCACAAGGCCTTTGCATAAGCCATCCCTATGATCAAGCATCCGTCAAATGTTGCCCTGTTGATTTACTTTTAATGATCAGCACTCACTAAAGTTCTCAATGAGATGCTCCAAACCCACACAGCCCAGGTGGTAAGCCATACTTGTTATTCCTTTAAGTTGGGTTTTTGTATATTCATTTAACTCTGTGGTTCTCAACCCACAGACCGAGACCTCTTTCAGGGTCACATAGCAGATATCCTGCATATCAGACACTTACAGTACAATTCGTAGAAGTAGCAAAATTACAATTATGAAGCAGCAATGAAAATAGTTTTAGGATTGGGGGTCACCACAACATGAGGAACCACACTATAGGGTTACAGCGTTGAAACACCACTGATTTAATTTATTGACTGTTTCCTCACTTTGCCCTCTAAAGCCTCCTGAGGTTAGTTTTGATTGACAGGGTCTGAAATTGACAAGGCAAAGCATTTATCACACCGACAGGGCTTGTTGAGGATAGGTTGGCTTCTGAGTGTGACTGTGAAGTAGGCACTTGATCTCCAGTCAGATGAGGCGGGAATACCGACCGCACATGAGGGCGGCACCATTCTGCGGGCTTCCATTCAGGACTGCATTGATGGAGAAAGCCAGAGGAGCAGAAGCTCCCACCTCCTGCTTCCCAGCTGTAGTTGCAATGTGACCGGCTGCCTCAGGCTGTGCCTCTCCGACTTCTCTGGAATTCTGAGCCAAATAAATCTTTCTCCTCTAAATTGCTTTTGTCAGATACTGAATCATAGCTACAGGACTCAGAGTTAAAGGAAAAGCAATTCATAATACAAGCCAGGAACAGGCGGGGACTAACTACGTCTTTCCTGGCTAGTGTTTATAAAAAAAATTCCTAGCACACAACAAATCCTCTGCAAATAATTTTTAATATAGTAACCATAATAAGAGAAAATATTAACTATATTCTTTTGCATAATTATTTCTTTTTTATTACTAAGTTTATGGACCCAAAGCACCATTGGCAAGAAGGGTCATTTTGAAGTGCTATCCATGATTCTTCCTTAAGAAGACATCTAAGAAGATGAAAAACCATGTAATGTTAGGAGGAGGGGAAAAAAACCCTGCTTTTCGTTACAACACAAACACCCGAAAATCCCGATGGCTTAGGAATGTGTTTTCAAAGTCCTTATCTGGAACTGGATAATTTCAAACCACATTGATCTTGGCCTGGTGCACAAACCCCACCATGGAATTCTTATGACTCTTCCAGAAACCATTCTGCTAAATGACAGTTTCCTCGAGCTGAGGTGTTCTTTGAGTCTGCATCCAAAACGTTTACAATTTTAAAATTCCCACCCTAGCAGCAGCTGAAAATTATGTTATTGTGCCCATCTCCCCTCCCCTTCACTGACAATGCTGGGAGAAAAAAAAAGAAGCAATTTGTTTGGCTATTAAGCTTTAAAAGAATTGTGGGGGAGGTCAAGGCTCATAAGCATAAGTCCTTATGTAGCCCCCTCATGAGACGAGGGGAGGGATGTCAAAGCTCAAAAGAGATCTGTCTTATACACAGGAGATATGTCTACTCATGAGAGAAACTGCATCATGTGAAAAAGATTAAGGTCCTACTCAGTCCCTTCTCATGCACAGGAAGAAGCCAAAGATGTCAAAATAGGAAGATGGGTTGTGTGAGTTTATGAATTTCATATAGCAAGAGCATCATTAAGAAACCTGCCCAAGTCGTCTACAAACAAGACAAGAAAGGGCTGTGGCAGAGGAGAAAAGGTTGCTCGTATCGGTATGGACAAGGAGAAGATACATTTCCCACAGCTATCGTCCAGTTTCTCCATGTCCATCATCCCACATGAGACCTTCCATTGCCCAGAGTCACGGCTGCATTAAACTTTGGGGACAGCAGGACAATAGTGGGCCTGAGTCCCCTGCTCTTTTCAGGGGTTCCCGAGTACTGCTTGTTTATATCCCTATTTGTGTTCCTGTAGGGTGGTCGACTCAGAAACACAATCAACAACAACAAAAAAATTAAGTTAGGCTCTTCCTCAACTGTCGAACAAAATATGCAGGGACTGGACTGGAAAACAGAGCAGAGATTTGCTTCGACCTTCACGGTCCTATCTAGCAAATGAAAGCGATCCTCATAAACAAGCTCACGGAGGGAGGGGATGTCATAAGGCTAAATGGAGAGCTGAGGCTATCATGAGCAGACACCCCAAACAGACCCAATGGCTCAGCTGTCTTTATTAGCCTTTTATCTAATTCAAAGACACTCAGCTGCACCCTCACCTCCTAAAGCAGGTCACCTTTGTCTCGCATTATGACATTCCTCTGGGGCTAAAGAAAAGAAAAGCTTAATTTCTCCTAGTTTTGGACTGTTTGATGATCAAGCGCTAACCAGAAAACCCAAACCCCATCACTGAGTGATGAGATTTCTTGATACCAAAGCCTGGGAGAAAGGAGCAGGCAGCTCCAGCCACCGAAGCCGGACAAAGGCTTTGCCTCCCTGGGCTCTGGTATTTACACACATCTCGCTGTTTATTAGCTATGAGTCGGATGAGGCATGTGATTCGCTCACAGAAAGCAGATAACAGCAAAGCTATTGGCTGTCAGAGGAGTAGGAGAAAGTCTAGAGATAAGCTGCTCACAGAACTGGCCTGCAGAGATAACCGATGAGGAGCCAGAAAACCCTCTCCTGTGTGCACTTACTACTTCCTAGCCTGGGTGCTCACACAGCCCGGATTCCAGCAGGACAGAATAAATTCAGTCATCACCTTGACATCAACTCTCATTACAACATACCAGGATCCAAAAAAAAAAGATAAGAAGCAACAACAATAAAAAGAAAAAAGAGCACGCGGGGGAGGGGGGATCATAGACCCTAAGCAGGCTTCCCTGAATTAATTCAAATTGTTAATAGGCACCTTGTCATTTATTTTCTCTGTTGAAGGTGCGCATCAGAAAAACAAAAAGTCCAGGGGAGCTGGAGAGGCTCTTGGCTTAGGTGATTCCACCTAAGTTTAAGGTGGAGAGACAAAAGGGAAGAGTACAGAAATGATTTTCATAAGCAATGTGCATTGAACATCCAGAACATTACAGGGCTCTCAAAGAGAAAACATTCTCCAGGCAAATGCCCAAAAGATTTGAAAACAGAAGAGGAGACGGGTGCAGGCCGGTGTCTGCATTGTGGGTTTTTCACAGAGACAAACACTGGTGAGGACTAATCAAGCCCTGGTTTTCCTGAAGCATACCTGTGCTGTTACTGGGCTCCCAGAGCTCCCCACAGCACCACCTACTGGTCCTGGGCTGTACCTACAGCAGCGCCACTTCTGGGAGGACCCCAAGACTTCAAAACATTGAAAAACGAAAAAGACTGTCACTTCCAAGTCAATGATGGAGCCAGAGGGTGGAATGACAGCTAGCTGACGGCCACATCAGCTATCTAAGTTGTAAGCACTATCTCTGGTTACTGAGAACGGCAGGTAGGTAGTTTTATTTTTCTCAGCTGTTTAGGCTTTAGATCTGATCCCAAGGCCTTAAAGCTAGAGTCATGACATTCTCCCAGAAGGTGGTCACACAGCGAATACATTCATCTTTCATTAATGATAGGAATGACGAGGGTTAACTAACACTATGACAACGTGGGAATTTTAACTAGAAATTGAAATCAGCATTCTAAACCTTGAGAAGGGGTGATCTGGGGATAAGGCTCACAACAGAGGTTTCCCCTATGTGTAAGCCGTTCACAGACCACGAGGCCCCTTAGAGACAACCAGTTCCCATCATGAAACCCACTAGGCGGTGACTGGATTCAGACTCCCAACAAGTAACAAATCCTCTCTTCCCAGACACTGAGGAGACACAGACAGGAGCTTGTCAGTCTGCTACAAACAACCCAATCTCAATTCTGATCTAAAATTAAATCACAGACTCAAAATAGAGCATGCTGTAAAAGATCTGGGGTGGAAACAAACAAAAGAAACATTTTTTTTCCTGAACAGCAAGAACATGAGTAAATAAAAACAAAAATAAATATAGCTGGTATTTTTCTAGTTCTGCTTCCATGGCCTATGTTAAGGCCTTTGCAGATTTTCGGGCTCAAGAAGCAATGCCATCCCTGTGTTTAATTCATGATTTTAAGATGAACGACCCAAGAACTGTTACAGATTAAATGTAATGGGGCAGATCAACGATGCGTTACCATCAGCCTACCCTCATCTTTAAATAGCTGTGTGTAATAAATACCTCATTTGAATGAGCAGGTCTCAATAGCACAAAATGAGCACAAACAATAACAAAAGCAACTACCCAGTACGGTCACATGACTTAGCATGGTGGGTGCTAAATAACTCTTTAGCACCAACAGAGGAAATGAAAATGGAAGTCGTATTATTCATACTGAAAAAATGCTGATTCGGCTATCATACTCTTCTCTGTAAAAACAGACTCGGCGGTCCTCACAAGCCAGCCAGGCACTGTTGTCACAGATGTGCGCCAGATTTGCACAGGACATAACTTGGCTGTGGGGAAACCCGGAGTTTGTCTGAATCTTAGACAGGAAAGAACGCTTGTTCTTTCTTGGAGAGAGGGTGGCGTTCAATAAATCCGAATAGCAGCTTGAAAGGGTTAAAAAAAAAACTGGGCGTCAGGTGGTTTTATTCCCACTTTGGGAAGTAATAAAGCAAAGTTATCTCCTCTTCCTTCTCCACTAACCAGGATGCAGAGACTTGCCACTGCCTCTTACACCGTCAGGCTCTAACAAAAGGAGGGCAGCGCAGACACCCAGCTGCCCACAGCCTGGCATTGTCGCCAAGTACTGAGTGGCGCTAGGTGACAGGGGCACGAGTGAGCCAGGACCAATTTTATCTATTCCCAACCTGCATGCTTTCAAAGAAAGAAGAGGCAAACGAGCTGTGGGGGGACTGGAGGGTGTGTGTGGTGTGCTGGCGGGGGAGGGGAAAGGGGAAGGTGCAAACAAACTTTCAAAGCCCTGGGATCTGCATTCCCGCAGGAACTGGCAGCCCACTGGCGCGCCCACTGGATGCCCAGCGTGGGGACGCAGCACGGAGAGGGGCAGGGGCCGCCGCCTCCTCGCCCACCCTCTCCCTAGCAGCTAGCGTTCCTTCCCAGCCTTGGCCTCGCCGCCGGCCCGGGGCTCGCAGCCGGGAGCAAGGCGGACAGCGGGGCCGGGATTCCCGGTGCCCTGGCCCGGTCGGAGCAGAACCCGGAGCCGAACTCTCCAGCCGCCAGCGCCCCAGCTTACCTTCGCCGCTCTCCCGCCCCTGCAAGGCGGCCAGGCCGGGCACCAGGCTCCGGAGACCGCGAGGAGGAGCTTGGGCCCCTCGGGGCACTGCAGGCCGATGTGAAGTGGCCGCCGGGTCCTCAACGCCGGATCCGAGCGGACCGCAGGCCTAGATCGCGCGGCAACGGAGGGCTGGGCTGACCGCCGCCGCGTTTGC
>LOJH01065558.1:0-10453 GCA_001685095.1 Ellobius talpinus | reverse complement strand
CCCCCCACCCAGGGCCTCAGGACCCCACCAGGCACCTCAAACCTTTAGAGGCCCAGCTATTTCTTAAACATTTAGAGAAAATCAATGGGTTTTCTCCAAAAACAAAGTAGGCCAGTATTTACAAAAAGACTCAGCCAAGTGGCCTAATTAGCAGTTGGGAGCAGGGGTCTCTGTGGTTTGACACATACCCTCCCCCCCAGGGCTGTCCACACATCTGGTCTCTCCCAACACCACCACTTAGCTCACTCTCCAGGACGCCTGGGTCTGAAAAGTTGGCTGCCCTGTTCCAAACACCCAACCTCAGGATGGCAGTCCAGCCTAGCGGCCTAGTGTCGGGGCCCGAGAGAACAGTGGCAGGAAGAGATGACAGGACTGAGATGCCCAGGGGATGGCGAGGACATAGTGGCCACACTCGCCTGAGGACATTCTTCCCCATCTCTCACAGGGGAGTATGTGGCCATGATCTGTGATGTGACCACTCCTCCGTTCCTGGGCCACAGGCTGCCCACCACCTTCAAACACCTGCGAGTCTTGGTGAAGGGGGACAGCCAATGGCCCCGTGTCCCCGAAGCTCACCCAGAAGCTCTAAGCTAGAGGCCACTCCTGGCCCTTGGACATAAAGGAGGGAAGGACACCCTCCCCTGAACAGAAGTTCATGCCGCCTCACCTAGGGACCACATCCTCTCTTCCTAGACAGCCTGGAGTTGGGAACAGGTCCATGTGAGCCCTATAGCTACTGACATCAATAAAACTCTCCATACCAACCCTGAGTAGCTCGTTCATGGGGCCCCTTCCAGCAGGCCCTGGGACTTAGCCCTGAGTTGAGGTGGACTCAGTGCTCGAATGCTCTTTGAGAACCTTTATCTGCTGCTTTATCTGTCTGCTTTATCCATACTATTCTCAGGCCCATGGAAGCCTGCGTTAGATTTCTGTGAAGGAAGGAACTGGGGGCAACTATGTCACCCAGCATGGCCAACCTCAGGTCAGATTCCCATGGCATTGCAAAGTGAAAAGGGCCTTCTTGTCTAGTCCGACCCAGCATTGGAAAGGTAGGGTAGTTGGAGGGAATTTCATAATTGCCACTAAGGGGTATACTGGCTGCTGAGGAGGCCCAGAGCAGCTGGCCATTGGCTCACACGGAAGGCATCCCTAGGAGGGCTTACTCCATTACAGAAAGCCCTGCCTCCTGGCTTCAGAACTGTGGCTGTCCGTCCTTAGCAGCTGGGCTCCCTGCTCCGTATGTGGACCTAGGTGGGCAATGCAGGACCTGGCACGGCCTCATCCTGGTCTGTCTCCTCCTGGTCATTTGCCAGCGCAGCCTACCTTCTCACCGGGCCAACCGCTCCCTCTTTCCTGAAGAAATTAAGCCACAGGAAGGGGCATCAGAGCTCAACTCCTGCCCTGACAATACATGCCAAGTCTGTGCCCAGTACACCAGCAACACCCACAGAAACAGCCGCCGCACGCTGCCTAGTGATTTACTGGATACAGTAAGCAGACCACTGCTCCACAGACACCCCCCCCACGTCCTCCTTGGCCCTTCCCCTGTGACACTACAGCCTGTCTGGAGAGACCTGTGTCTCTAAAGCCCTGGGATGCGGGACACCAAGCCAGCGACCCTCCAGGGAGTTGTAGGAGCAAAGTGACTGCCCTCTCTGCTTCGCCAGAGCCCCAGTCAAGGTCAGTGGCCTAGGTTTGGATGCAGCTATGGGCCTCAGAGCTGAAGCCACCGTTCTCCGCCCTGTTGTCCACCGTCTAGAGCCTGAGACTGAGGTGACCAGTGCCCCAAAGGTGCCCCAGTTCTGACTTCGTCCCAGCTCCCTGGGTCAGCCACAGGCACACATCATCAGGTCACTGGAGGTCTTTGGACCCTCTGCCCTTCTTCCCATGGGGCAGACCCTGACAGCCTACCTCCCAAGCTGCTTCTGAGCACTCTTCCTGAGTGCCCTTCAGACACAGCACAACATTCTGTAGCTTCTTCCTCCTCCTCAAGAGGAAACCACATGTCTGTCAAAAGAAAAACAAAGAAAATGATGTTTCAATTTAGGAAGGCAAATCGCGGGGAATGAACTGCAGCAGGGGCCGTTTTCCAGCCCATCGTCAGGCGTCCTTCGGCATTTAATTCCCCAAAAGCATGCTCAGCTTTTAAAGTCACAAAACCCTCATCAGGAAACTTGCAGTCACTACCCTGTGTGGGCCATGGCAGGCAGGGCTAGTGCCACAGTGGCGTCTCCGCAGACAGCAGGCTTGTCCCAGCAAGGGTGCCAGGCGGGGCTGCTTCCCCTCACATCACTTCTGCAAACAGAAACAGCTCTGGCCTGCCCACCTACACAGTCGTCAGCAAACCTGCCAGCTCATCAGGGTCTAGCGGCCCAGCAAGACCCCTGCCTGCCCTGCTCTAGCTTCCCGATGGGACCACTGAGGATCTGAGAGGCCACACTGGCTTCTTATCCCGATGTCTCCGGACGTCAGAGGTAGCAAATGCTGGTCTCCTGAGAACTGTGGTCCCTGGCACTGGCCTGGACAGGACAGGAACAGGAGCAGATGCTTTTGTCTATCGCTCTGCCCCTTCCCACCCCCTGCCAAGTGGTCCAAGTATATGAAATTTGAATACCCAAGACAAGCTCTAGAGCCAGGCCTGTGGTATGAAATCCCAGCCCTTGGAGGATCATCGTGCATTTAAGCCCAGCCTCGGCTATACAGAAAGACCCTATCTCTAAACGAGAACAGCAAAAACCAAATTCAGGATGGAGAGGACCTGAGTTTGATCTCCAGAACTCATAAAAAATAAAAAGCCCCCCCCCCACTGGGCTGTTATGGCACACATCTTTAATCCCAGCACCAGGGAGGCGAAGGCAGCCAGATCTCTGAGTTTGACCAGCCTGGTCTACAGAGCATGTTCCAGGACAGCCAAGGTTACATAGAGAAACCCTGTCTCGAAAAAAAATCAAAACTATAGAAATGTCACCCCCCCAAAAAAAAAGCCAGTGCACACATGTAATCCCAGCCAGCTCTGGGAGGTGGAGGTGGGTGGATTCCTGGGACTCCCTGCACAGCTAGGCTTGCCTACTTGGCACACTCCAGCCCAGTGAGAGATCATGCCTCTAAATAAACAAATAAGGTGGATGGCGCCCGAGGGCCAGCATCTTAGCAATGACACTCAGGATTGTCCTCTGACCTACACACGCATATTATACACACACACACACACACACACACACACGCACGCATGCACACGTGTGCACCCACATAGATAAGCATACATAAAAACGAGTTCACTGGGACAGGCCTTAGGGATAGACATCTGCTTGAGGGGATTGGGCATCCAGCCCAGCCCAGTGCAAGAACTGCAGGCGACCCAGCTTGCAACCCTTTAGTGCCTGCCATGTGAAAGACTGACCTCCAGCCCAAGGCCATTCAGGCCCCGGGACTTCACTGGCAGCAACACGGCCAAGCTGACTTCTTGGGCAGCATTGAAGCCTGGGGATTCCTAGGGTGCAGCTCCCATGACTCAGGCTCTACCAGCCACTAACCCCTGTGGGATCCCTTCTTCTATGATACCCAGACTGGGGTGGCGGCCCAGCAGGAGCACATGTCCAGAGGGTGGCTCTATACCCTAGCTCTGAAAGCGGTGGCCTCACATCTATCCAGAGGCCCGATACCTAGCCCAATAGCAGCCACAGCTTCTGTCCTGCCTGGGTAGGCTCCCTTCTGTGGGTGGGAGGGACCAGGTGGTTGGGCTCCTTGGCTTTATGATCTGGGCACTCCTGTGCACTGCCTGGCAGGAACCGTGCTGAGTCAGCTCCCTCTCTGACTGACAAAGGTGAGGATCCCGTCAGAAATCTTCAGACTGGCCAGAGACCCTGTGGGAGTGGGACAGATCCTCTGTGTTCCTCCCTGTGAACTCTTCAAACATGCTGTCCTCACTTGGGGACTGGCGGGGGGGGGACACGGCAAGTTAGAGGGCATGAACCACCCTCCCTACTCCAACATAAGGAGAATCTTCAACACCAGACAAGGTCTTTCTCCCCTGTAATACCTTCAAACCCCTGACCCTCAAGGGAGGAGACTGTAGTCTGCTCATCATTCACTTGGCAGATAATGAGAGCATCAAGGCAGGCACTGTCACACGTGTGCTTGTGTAAGACACAGAGAGAGACAGGGATGGGAAGTAGGAGAGGAAGGAGACATTCAAGGAAGAAAAGGGGGCAAGGAGACAGGGTCTGAGAAAAACGAGGAAGGAGAAAGACTCGGGACAGAGAACTGCCTGTCCCTCGAGGCCCAAGCATACAGAGGCACCTCAGAGAGCTGGCTTTCCAAGCCACCTGGGACACATCTGGGGTCAGCAGAGGACACCATGATCAAGACATAGCCTGGAACTAGGCTGGCCTGCTTGGTCTGTGCCGCCCTCTCCCTGGGCCTGTTTGGCACAGGTGGCCATAGCTCCTCCCAGCCTCTTTCACTGGCCAGGCTGGTCACTCAGGACACTGTGAGGAGGCCTCCCCAAGCCCTGTCTACCGCCCGGGCAGGTTGCCTGGTCTTGGTGCCAGTGCCAGGCGGGTGTGAGGCCAGCTGTGCTCAACTTGGGCCCCTCCCAGCTAAGGCTTCCTGGAGGTTCCAAGGCCAAGCCTGCCAGACCGGTTCCTACACAGCCTGGCTAGTCCTGCCAGTTCACTGGGAGCCCTTGATCCTGGATAGTGTGATGGTAGCCCCCAGGCCTATCCCAACAAGACCCTTGACCCAGGAGATAATTTTCAGCGGTGGCTGGCAAGCCTGCTCCTTTCTGCTCAGATTTCCTCAGGGCAAGGACAGCCTCAAACAGGCTCTGAGTCAGAGGGAAGAGACCCTGGGAAGCTTGGGGAAATTCAAATGTCCTAAGGAGGCAAGGTGAGGAAGGGACTGAGGGACTCTGGCCCTGGGTAGGCCTTCAGGAACCAGGCAGTGCAGTGGGGAACAGTAGTGTATGGGTGACCCTGTCCAGGTCCCTCTTGACATAAAATGAAGCCTATCTCTCTAAGGAGCAGACAGGCTGCCCTGTTGCCACGCCAGATACATGTAGACTCTCACCAAGTCTGCCCATGCCCACCACAGCTTTGGGAGGATTTGGCCAACCGTGTTAGATCTCAGTTGTAAGGCCCCTTAGCCGCAGGCCCTGCTGCCCGCTGTATCCATCCGGATATGATAGAGATGGTGCTACTCCCCCAACTTTGTCCTTTACACAGTGATGACTGGAGGCCTCAGGTTTGCTACTGGACCCTCAGTAGGACAGCCTGAGTCTGAGGGGTCCTCCCTTGTGGAGTGACTTTAGTACAATGACAAGCTAGGGGACACGGGTGGACAGACCCACTCGAGGCTCCTAAACCTTGGCCTCTGGATCAGCTACACCAGTAAGGGGCCCAAGCATAGAGCTGCTGTACCACCCCTACTGGAAGGGGATCCTGGGCTATAGGTGTCTTTGTGCTGGGTGGAGGTGGGATTAGGGGTGGGGTTGGACCAATTCAGGGTGTCCTGTTCCCAGCTGTCATCAGCTAGAGGTGCTCCAAGGATAAACTTTTAAGAATCACGCCTTAAGTCAGCTGTTGTTCCCCACTCCGGTCCAGAGATCCAGGGCCACCTCCGAGGGACCTCAGCAACTCGAGGCATACTTGATCTTCCAAGAGCTTCACGAGACAATTCTTTGTGAGAACCTGTAGAGGATCAGTTTCTGTGGAAGCAGGTGCTGGCAGAAGAAGCCCTGTGCCCCTGGCCTGGGACCTCTGAGACTGCTTTCAGCAAGCGCTCTCCGCTTCTGGGTCCTGGGCCGGATAGTACAGGGCAGTGGTTTTGAAAGGAGAGACCCAGAACTGGAGACAGGGACCTGGCTCTAGACTGGGTAGAGTTTTACACGCTCCCTCTGAGAACTGGGAAGCATCAAGGATCCCAGTGTGGGGATGTTATACACACTGCTCAGGGGGTGCTGGGAGGATTCCAACGGCAAGGAGGCAACAAAACCTCTATGGCTCTATGGCTCTATCCTGCTGGCTTGGACGGGAGGCTTTGGGAAGGAGCCTCACTGGGGCTGCCGTGATGAGACCAGGGACGGCAGCAGCGAGTCGCTTAAGGCGACCAGACCCCGTCTTAGGTAACACATACGCTGCACCCCATGACGGGGTTGGCGGGAACTTTCCGGAAAGGGCTCGACCCTCTCTGCCCGAGGCCGATCATGAACGTCCGATTGCAGGCCTGGACTCTGGTCGGGGGTCCCCGGGGCCCGACGCTGCAGGAAGTCGGGCTGCGCGCCGTGCGGCGCCGGACTGGTCCCACAGGGCCGGGTTCCCTCGTGGCAGCCGGAAGCCCCAGGCCCAGCCCGTCGGAATCCGAGGCGGGCAGGGGAAGGGAAGCGTAGGCGGGACGGGGCGGGGCGGAGGCCGCGCGGCTGGTGGGCGGTGCCTGCCCTGCCCCGGCTGCTGGCCCCAGGCTTCGGGAGCTGCCGGGACTTGGGGACAGTCCAGAAATGATCCCGCCGTCTGAGACCGCGGTCGGACAGCAGGAAGTCCCGCGCGGCTGCGCTTCCCCGCAGCAGGCGCCTCCCGGACCCGTTCATCCTGGGCCAGCGGGAGCCTAGCCGGGCTGTACAGACCACGGCCGTCCCCGCGGGTCCCAAGGAGAGTGGAAACGTGGGAAGTTGAGGGGCGCGATGGTTTCCTCCTCCTTGGGGGTGGGAGGTGTTGGAGGCGGTCCCACGAAGCCAGAAACCTGTTTTGTAGGTGAACACTGCACTGGAGAGGTTGTGAACTCCACGGGGCTTTCTGTCCTTGATGCCGGGGTGGAAGACGACCCCTTGTCTGTCCAGCTCAGGACACCAAACACTATTAGTTATAGCCGGGCTACCATTGGGGCCTCGGTAAATTGGGCCGCAGGGGAACCAACCATGTGGGGAAGGCCGATTGTACTTCCAGTAATTGATGGAGCAACTTCCTCACCAACCACCAGAGCTCCCTGCAACCCCATACAGGGTTTCTCTGTGTAGCTCTGGCTGTCCTGGAACTAGCTCTGCAGACCAGGCTGGCCTCGAACTCCGAGAGTAGCCTGTCTCTACTTCTCTAGTGCTGGGATTAAAGGCGTGCATCACCGCTGCCCAGCCCACCAGAGCCTTTTATTGGAGCCACAGAAATAGGAAATCGCAATGTGGACCCCATGTCCATGCCATAAAGACGGCAGGGTGAGGTTCTTACTGCAGTGATCCATGAACCATGGTTCAAGCAGAAATCCCATGTTCCCAAAGCCAGAGGCGGGCACAGCACACAAGACCTCCCTCTGAATTCCTTGGCCTTCACAGATGTTCTAGGCCCTGTTGCTCTGCCTGACAAATCCATCTAGCTCCGGTTCTCTCCCCAAGGATAGGAGCTGGGCACAAAGGATCTGCAGATGTCCTTGGTCCCTTCTCCAATCCACTGCCCTGCACAGGTACACACAATGCATACATGTACACATACCAGAGCAGAGACAGGTGTCCCAAGATCAAGAAACCTCTGTGTCCTATCATAGACAAGCTATGTAGGTTTGGGTGTCCCCACAGCCGTGTTCCTGGCCCGTCTCAGTTTGGCAGTAGCAGCTGCACGGGACAGGACTGGGGTGAAGATACCCCTTTGTTTCCCCTCTCTAGAGGCAGCCACCACTTCCTCTGGTTCCTCAAAAACCTGAGGCAACTAGCTCCCTCCCAGCTCAACAGGCAGAAGAACTCAGGATAAACATTTTGCTTTGAGTGCCACCAGTGTGAAATGGTCCCTTGTGAGGAGCAGCTGCTGGATCAGGGTCCACACCCAGGAGGAGCCGAGATGAGAAGGGAGTCAGAGTTGGAGACTAGAAAAGAAAGAGGGTAAAACTTGAGTGTTTGGGACGGACGGTCAGCTAGCCATGGATGAGAAACCTGGCTTGCCTAAGTCAGGCTGGGCTAGTGGCCTGAGTCTGGCTAAGCTAGGCAGCTCCCTTTTTAGCTGTGGAGTTGAACACATGGCCCCTGACATTTGAGAGCTGCCATCAAACAGCTCCAGGGAGGGCTGAGGGGGCACCCTCAGGTAGCTCTTTGCTCGAGACTGTAGGAAGGGTCCCCACCTTGAGTTCTTGTCTTCCCTGGTTTCCCAAACAGGCCTCTGTGTATCAAAATCAATGTACACCAGAGCCTGGGCCCAGCTTCCTGCCAGGGAGGGCTGCCAGGTTCATCTCAGGGAGAGGAAGGCCCATCCCAGACTGGCTGGACACCTGGCTCAGCACAGGATGCCGTGAAGACAAGTGAGGCTAGCCAAGTCCTCCTGCCTGTGCCCACCTACAGTGGGCCACCTGCCCCAGGGCTTAGTGCCCCTGACGCCAAGACTCCTACCAACCTGGCACAGGCCTGATGGCAGATGGCTGCTTGTGTCATCAAGAACACAGGGTGGTCAGGCATCCAGGTCTCAAATATCCCCATCCTCACTCCCTCCCCAGGGTCCCCTGGATGGGGGGATGAGTTCTGGCCACGTGTTGGGTGTCTGTGGGGAGGGCTTCCATGCCCAACTCTACCCTTTGCTTTTGGAGTCTACTTGTATGGACTGGACTCCAGGGATTCCAACACCCAGGCCACCAAAAACAGGACCAAAATTCTTGCCGAGCAGGCAGAGTCCTCCAACTCAGGCCTGCATGGTGGGGCCTGGTTCTACCTCATCCTGGCCAGTAAGAAGTCTGTTACCCCAAAACGGTCAGAGGGGCTTCAGAGCAGGTACCAGGCAGGGATAGACAGGGGTGGCAGACCTAGGCCACGGTCTGGGCTGGATGGCCCGAGGGAGGAGATAGGAGTGGGGGCATCTAGAAGGTACAGGCTCTCACCACAGCGGGAATGGGCATGGTGAATGGCTAACCGGACTGACTTTCATGGTAACAGGACAGTGGCTTAGGTTTTCCATGGAAGAAGCCTGGGATCGGTCTTTCCAGATAACAGCATGATTGCTTGGCCTGGGGCCAGCCTCCTGAACTCTAGGGCAACAGGTAGGGGTCAGGAGACAAAGAGGTACTATTGAAATGAGGATGGGCAAGGCACAGAACACAGATAGGAACTAGGGCCACCTGGGAGTTGCCAGTTCTACTCAGGGGTTCCCCTGGTCTTGGGAAAGTTGGAAGCAGGTACCAGCCAAGAAGGGCGATCAAGAGCTGCAGCTGAGTCTGAAGGGGCAGCCATGTCCATATAGAGGCCTTGGCTGATGTAGGAGACCTCAGCCAAACCTGGAATGGTGGATTTTTCCACCCAGGCCTCCCCTCCCTCAACCCTTCCAGGGGTCCTGGTTCCTTTTGGATTCTGGGCCATGAGTACCTATAATCCTCTTAAGTTCATACTCAGAGATGAAGTCTAGGGCAACCCTGGAGGCAGGAGACCGGGTATGGAACCTTGGAGAAAGCCTTTCCCCTGCCTCCTGATGCCAAGGTTGTTCACAACCAGGCCTTCCTGTGGCTGTATTCCTCCTCTCATGCTTCCACCGGCTATAAAGATGGCTCCAAACAGCCATCCATAGTCACTGGTAAAAACGCAAGTCCAGACCCCAGGCTGAGTGGGCCCTTGGTCACCTGGGACTATAGCACAACTCTCCTTCCTCCAGTTCATGGCTAGGCTGCCAGGGCCTCAGTGACAGATGAGCTAACTCCCCCTGCCCCCTTGAGACAAGGTTCAAAAGGCAGACAGACCAGGCTGTTCTGGAACTATATAGACCTGTCTGGTCTTGAACATCTGGTAATTCAACTCCATTGGCCTCTTCAGTGCTGGAATTAGATGTGAGCCACCACACCAGGGTCCAACTATATTCTTCTGAACCCCTGGGTCTGGTGGGTAAGAGGCCCAGCTAGGATGGTGGACTTTTCCAGGCTAAGCTTCTGCAGTTCCCAGGAGAACTTGAGGCAGGACAGGAGGCCAAGTCAGATGGAGGGGACCCCTCCCCCTGCCAGGGAGGCACAGGGACAGGCAGAAATGGGGTACTCGTCTTGTAGTGTGGCTGGCTGATGCCCCACTCACAGGCTCCTGTGAAGGCTGCAGACCTTGGGGCAAGATTCTGGCTCTATGAACAAGAGGCAGGGACAGCTAAGTGTTCCCCATAGCACATGGCACAGGTGCTTCTTGGGGGGGGTGTTGATGTAATGCCCCTGGGGAGCTGTACTCTTATTTGGCCCCAGGGAGTTTTGATCCAGCATATCTCTGTAGAAGCCCTGCTATGAAGGGTCATGCCCAGTCCATCTGCCCAGCACTGCCCACTGTGAGTCCTGTCCAAACCTGGTCAAGGTTCTCAGTCCAGAGTTCCTGGAAGCAGTTAAAATGAGCACAGTCCCAGGTCTAACCTGTAGAGATGCCTTCCCCCATTTCCTGAGGACTTGACTGCACGTATGGGGGTTGCCAGCGCCCACAGTACTCTCAAAGTCCTTTATTGTACAGTGTCATCTGTTTGGGGGGGAGGGG